>JARSSU010033634.1:0-18773 GCA_029619165.1 Eurosta solidaginis
TGAACAATAATAAAAAAACCAATGTTGCCATTTCTGAGAAAGGACATATTTGAAACGGCAACGGAGGTAAGGCCTGCCTATATTCACGCCGGCGGCTACAAGGTGACATCTGCTAAATTATTTTTACACATTTTCTGGGTTATTATTATCGGCGCAACAGAACAGCACAACAATCAATCATGAATGCCGTTGTCGCTACCCCAGCGGGTTAGGGGATCAGAATATACCCGCGGTAGGCATGCCTGTCGTAAGAGGCGACTAAAATACCAGATTCAAGGGGCTGTGTAGCGCAACCCTTCAGGTTGCCAGCGCAATATATAGCTTCTCCAAACCCAATTGTCAACCTCACCTATCCGCGGCGAATCCTGTTTCACTAACAGACGAGGCTCTGGCGACCCCAAGCTCCTCATG
The DNA here is from genome assembly GCA_029619165.1 of Eurosta solidaginis. Lineage (NCBI taxonomy): Eukaryota > Metazoa > Arthropoda > Insecta > Diptera > Tephritidae > Eurosta > Eurosta solidaginis. Next base: position 412 of record JARSSU010033634.1, read on the forward strand.
GAACTTGGGGGTGGGGAGGGGGGAATGGCCTGAAGGTTTAATGTGGCCACATAAATCGTTCCCGAGATGGTCGGACTAGCACCTTAATGGTGCTGTGGTACCGGAGCGTATCCGGCAAAAGACCATCACATCGATAACACTCCCCAAAGCCTTCGGGGAGCAACCTTATCGCTACAACAACAACAACAACAAAAACAATGCCGTTGTCGCCAGATTAGATCTTATTCTATTTCAGCGAAGCGACAGAGAGTGGCATCCTTTATATTTTGTTATAAAAAACCAAAAGAGAACTATATAACAAATAATTTAAGTTAAAATTAGTATTTTTTTCAAAATTTTCCGCTACCGTTTACTATAACTTATATTTGTGGCTGTCGCGTTCAAAGTACTATTTGCTTTATCTTTTTGTGATTGTGGTCTGTTCCTGTTGTATCCAATGTTATCAGGTCTATAGGGTGATATTTCACTCAGTAGTCGATATGTTAACAAGTTTTTACATTAGGGTGCCTGCTATTATTCAAAATTACAATTTCTTTTTGGTGCAAACAGAGCCACTTTAAAGATATGGGGGCTATATTAAGGATGAGTCTCAGCCGCCTCAATAGCACGTAACGTGTGTCCCACTGTTTTACAAACTCTGTGTGAGTGACTCGAATTCAGTAATTAGGTTGAATTTGACAACAGGATCCACGCCACACAACGGTTATACCACATCCATTTATTTTTCGTAATGTGGCGATAAGTAGTTTTTCTATGATTTTGGGGAGTTTTACCATTGTATATAGTATACGCCAGATATTGATCCAGTACATTATCGAAAATAGCACCATTAAGGAAGTAGCCCGACCATCGCGGAAATGATTTGATATAATCACGTTGAACCGTATACATAAGTCAACGAACCTCCTCCTTCAGTGAGGCCGACAATACCTCGCCTGCTGAATAAACAAGATTGACCACGGTTAGGTTAGGTTGAAAATTGGTTGAATCAGCTATAAATTGCACTGGCCACCCTTGAAAGAGTTGTGCTAGTGTGCGTGTACTTTTCGCCTATATAATTGAAAGATATATGTTAAATAGCTTAAAAACTTATATATCTAAATTTGATTTTTACAATTATTATAATAACTTATATAGTTTTTTATTATACTGGGCCTTTTTTTCATTCGCTTCTTAATTTTTTCTGCTTGCCTAGAAAAATAATTTGATTTGGAAAACACAACCAAAATAAGCGAGCAGAACTTGTTGTTTAATTTGTTGTTGCTGTTCAATTAAAATTTCTTTCTAAGCGAACAGAAAAAAATTTATAAACAATAGAAAAAGTAGCCCACTAAATATTTAATACATTTGTATATTTATTATTGCTGTTTTGTATTATAACTTATTTGTATAAGAGCGATACGACACGATTTAAATAACATTTAAGAGTTTTAAGAATTAAGGGTCATAATAAATTATTAACTAAAGATATATAATAATAAATTTGGATTGTTTTTACTCTAGTTTATTTTGCTGAAGTTTAATATTTTTGTTTTGGTGGGAAGTCTCGGATAGGGGACGATATTTAATCAAAGGCATGAATCCGCCAATCCGGTCTAAAAATATGCATTAACATCAAAAAACCAAAAACTTCATGCTTTAAATATTGGCAATTCTTCATACTTTAAATATTGGCAAATATAAATGTAAATCTATTTACGAGTCGAAGTAAATCATATTGTGGCAATATCAGCAGTTTCGACACTTCGCTATGCCAGTAGTAAATAAATGCTGCACAGTAAAGTAGATGAAATAGAAAACAACCACATATACATGTAAACAGCATCCAAGATCTTAGAGAATATTTTACACACATGAATAAATAAAAAGGGCATATGTACTTACATAAACTGCAGATATCCGTACATGTACATATGTAGCCAAAGCTAATATGAGGTACACAAATGGGAAATAAATAAGCAATTATTCGAGACGGCTGTTCGCGAAAAGTCTAGAAACTCTGAAGAAATAGGTAAATGAGGCGAACTGAGAGTATAAAAGCAGCGCAATGATAGAATCGGATTGATTTTAAAACGTCGTAAGTGTAGTGCGCGTGTAATTTGATTATGAAGTACAACAAGTTGTATAGAAATAACATTTTGCTATACTTTTTATACGCTTTTCACTGTGAATTAAATTGTTCTGTTAATAACTTAAATTTTATTATAATTTTATTTTGAGGTGATCAATTATAAACGATTGTTTGACCTTTTACTACTGTTATATAAACTCTTTTTAATTGAAAATTATTTCTATTTTTAGTTCGGTTTGCTTTAAAAGCGTGTTTTTTAGTTTTTTAAACTATTATTTATTTTAATTTTTTAGTTCAAGTAATTTTAAAAGTTTTAGTCGAGAGTGATGAAACCTCGGAACGCCAGCGGTCCATGGATGAATTCAACCCCACGGCACCGAAAAAGGCTAAGACGCAGGGAGGCTGGACGCGGTCTTTCGCCGAAATTGCCAAGGGTCGGCAGATCATTGGCATTATAGACGAGAGCAGCGAAGATGGCAGGATCCCGAAACAACAGTGGAAGTGGATCGAGGCCGCGATCGCTACGGTGGCCGTTAAGGTTAAAAAGACAACCCTGGTCCACCGCCATCTTACGCCGATGCAGGGTGGTTCCAGGGCAATGTCAAGCTAATTGCCTGTGACGATGCCAGGTCGATCAACCTCCATAGGGCCGCCGTCACGATGATAGGGGTGGTATATCCGGGCGCGCGCCTGAAGGTAGTGGAGGCGCGTGATATCCCCTCACGACCAAGGGCTAGAGCCTGGGTTCCAGTGACGCCAATGGGCCCAGCTGACATCCTGGAGCTGCTCCAGGAGTACAACCCGCCACAGGTTTGGAAGTCAAACCGGATAAAACCGAGCTTGTTCTCTTCACGAGGAGGTACAAAGTACCAAATCTTACATCGCCAAGAATTGGGGGTACGTTCTTAGCGTTTAGCGATCAAGTCAAGTATTTGGGAGTCATTCTGGATAGGAAGCTATTATGGAGTGACCATATAGTGGGGCAATCCAAGAAGGCAGCAGCAAAGCTGTTCACCTGCAAGAGGGCAATTGGCACCTCCTGGGGATTCTCCCCTAAGGTGACCTACTGTATTTACACAGCCATTGTGCGCCCGATTCTTCTTTATGGTGCCTTGGTCTGGTGGCCTGCACTAGCTAAAAGTACCTATGTTAAAATGCTTCAAAAAGTGCAACGGAGTTCGGAGCTCTGCATTTCCGGGGCTCACGGCTCCACTCCAGATTCCGTTACATACATACATGGATACATAGATAGATACAGGCCAAGCTCTTTCGTAGATGTGCCATGCATCCACTTCTATCATTAATAAAGGAATGCGTTTTTCGCATTATGTGCAAGGTTTCAAATCTATGGCTATTTAGGGCGGTCCTAAGTTCAATTGACCTTATGGCCGTTGACCTTATGTCACCACACCATCACATTAATGCATTGTCATCGAGCCTTGATACGTGTGCAAAGTTTCAATTAAATTTATGGCCATTCAAAGTGGTAATAAGGCCAATTGACCTTATGGCCGTTGACCTTATGTCTCCACACCATCACAATAATGCAATTTCATCGAGCCGTGATACGAGTGCAAAGTTTCAATCAAACTTATGGCCACTCAAAGAGGTAATAAGGCCAATTGACCTTATCGCCGTTGACCTTATGTCACCACACCATCACATTAATGCATTGTCATCGGTCCTTGATACGTATGCAAAGTTTCAAGTTAATCAGACTTCTAGAAACCGGTGAAAATTAAGCTCAAAACATTCTCATAGATACAGGCCAAGCTAATAAAAGCGTGTTAAAAAAGGGCTCCAGTATGCTCTTTCGTAGATGTGCCATGCATCCACTTCTATCATTAATAAATGAATGCGTTTTTCGCATTATGTGCAAGGTTTCAAATCTATGGGCATTTGGGGTGGTCATAAGTTCAATTGACCTTATGTCCGTTAACCTTATGTTACCCCACCATCACATTATTGCATTGTCATCGAGCCTTGATACGTGTGCAAAGTTTCAATCAAACTTGTGGCCATTCAAAATGGTAATAAGGCCAATTGACCTTATGGCCGTTGACCTTATGTCACCACACCATCACATTAATGCATTGTCATCGACCCTTGATACGTGTGCAAAGTTTCAATCAAACTTATGGCCATTCAAAGTGGTAATAAGGCCAATTGACTTTATGGCCGTTGACCTTATGTCACCACACCATCACATTAATGCATTGTCATCGAGCCTTGATATGTGTGCAAAGTTTCAATCAAACTTATGGCCATTCAAAGTGGTAATAAGGCCAATTGACCTTATGGCCGTTGACCTTATGTCACCACACCATCACATTAATGCATTGTCATCGGCCCTTGATACGTATGCAAAGTTTCAAATTAATCAGACTTCTAGAAACCGGTGAAAATTAAGCTCAAAGATTCCGTTACATACAGGCCAAGCTAATAAAAGCGTGTTAAAAATCCAATCTTACATGCAAATTGAAAATGCACCAACACAAACACAACAACACAAACAACAACAATGCACTTTTCACTAGAGCTGCAAAAGTGTCGATACAAATATCGGTACATCGAGTACTAGATTCATGGTGCGATTATCGATGTTTTTTTCCAAATATCGCGTACTGTATTCCCATTTCTTATGCCTTTTTCTAGCGGCAGAATTACCAGCGTCTAAAACTTTGGTAAGACAAATAAACCATGAACAAATAAAATTACATACATTACGTCAGATTTGTGTTTATTTTATATAAATACCTAACAAGTAAGCCGATGCTAAGCAGTGACGTGAATTCACATCCATAGATCAATCATTATGCATCTACATAAACAAAACAATAATTGCGTCTACACATATGTACCATGTACGTATACGAGCAGCGGAGAGTCAATGAACAAACACATGCATATATCTGAGATACTCCTATAAGTATGCAATGAGAAAAACTATAAAATTGTGCAATTGTAGTTACAGCTGAGAAGTTTGAGAGCTGCTGGACTAGTAGATTCTGGAAGTGCCTAGAAGATGCGAAGGTTGAAGTCAAAGAGTATAAAAGGCGGCAATTGTAGAGGCGTTGGAGTTTCAGTTTGATTTGAGTTTTCGATTGAGACGCTATCTAGCGAGCAATAGCAGTATTATTTCGAATAGTAGAGTTTCATTTGAGCTATCAATCAGTTTGGTTATTAAGCAAGCTATTCGTTGCACAGTTTGAGTGTTATTGTGAAGTACTTTAATAAAGGCCATTTTGCATTATTACAAATTGGAGTTATTTATTCAACAGTTTAGTGATTCGAACTTAGCAGAGGATTGCAAATAAGAGGATTCGCAAGTAAATTCGTTACAATGGTGTCGGAAGAGGAATTGTTGAAAAAATTCCAGAGGACATGGCAAAGTTCAGTGAATTGAAGATCCAGCAACTAAAGAAGGAGTTGGAGAGCCGTGGATTGAATACAAGCGGCGCTAAACTTGAACTCCCAGCACGACTACGAGAGGCAATGGAAGCAGAAGGAATTGATGTGGACGAGTATGTCTTTTATCCTCATGGGGACGAGACAACAACAAAAATTGAAGAGAAAAACGAAACATCGCAGACAGTTACAAGCACAGATTTGAACATGATTTTGGCTGCAATATCTGCTCAAACATCGACAATGTCATCTCAACTAGAAGAACAGAAAACGTATATGTCATCACAGATGGAATCCCAAGAGACACGCATAACATCCAAAATGAAAAAACAACTAGAATCACAGGAGAACCGTATGACAGCGAAGATTGAATCACAGGAGACACGTATCTCAGAAATGTCGTCAGAAATAACATCTAAAATTGAAGCACAAGAGGCACGTATATCAGAAATGTCGACACAAATTTCAGCACAGGTATCATCGCAGATCTCTGCACAACTAGAATCGCGTTTCAGGAAGGGTTCAGTGGTCGACAAGATAAAATGGAGGCCGAGATAGATGCTTTGAAAGATCGGATTTAGGAGTTACAATTGAACCGTCCAATCACTTCAACGTCTACTCTGAAGGTAAAATCCCCAACGTTTGATGGTTCTGTTCCATTCCAGGTATTTAAGCTCCAATTTGAGAAAAGACGTCGGCAGCGAACAACTGGAATGCTGAAGATAAAGTTACAGCTCTGTTCGTGGCGCTGAAAGGGCCAGCAGCCGAAATACTACAGACGATTCCCGAAGGAGAGCGGAACAACTATGAAGCATTGATGGGCGCTGTCAAGAGACGTTATGGAAGCGAGCATAGGAAACAGATATTCTAAATTGAGTTGCAAAACCGTCACCAAAGAGCGAATGAGACTTTGCAGGAGTTTGCCTCGGATGTTGAAAGGTTGGCTTATCTCGCAAATGCGGACGCACCCGTGGAATACACCGAGAGGGTAAAAATCCAGAGTTTTATAAATGGCATACGGGACGTGGAAACGAAGCGAGCTACATATGCAAACCCAAAACTAACATTTGCTGAAACGGTATCGCATGCACTGACTCAGGAAACAGCCTCACTTTTGAGTAAGCCAGCGTACAAAGCTCATGGCGTGGAAGTGGAAAGGCCAGAGTGGGTAGACGCAATATTAGAGGCGCTGAAAGGATCGCAAAAGCGGAGTGAAAAAGTTATCAAATGCTTCAAATGTGGGAAGTCCGGTCACATTGCACGTCATTGCGATCTTGGTCTTAACAGTTCCAACAATGTGGGTGGCCGTAAACGCAAAGCTGGAGGAAATGAGCAAGAGCGTGTCGGATGTAAAGAACGAAAACTTGCCCCGGCTATTGAATGTCCTGTGATATCTGTGTCGCAAATTGGAAGGAAATCAAGCAGTCTTACTGCCAGAGGGAATGTGGATGGCAAGGAGCGTGTACTGACTGTAGGTACGGGCGCATCTCATTCTTTGATCCGATCTGACTTGGTCAACAGGAGAGTAAAACCGTTACCTGGAGCAAGGTTGCGTACGGTCACTGGCGAGTATAACCAAGTTCAGGGAGAAGTGACATGTGAAGTCTTGATTGTAAAGGTCACGGTTCTACACAAATTCGTTGTGGCGAAGATCGTTGAAGAAGTCATATTGGGAGTGGACTTCATGGTTGACCACGACATTAAGATCGATATACAGAGATGGGTGATGCGTTATGAGAACCAGGATATACCACTTAACTTCAAGTTGGAGAAAGGGTTCAGTAGTAATCGAGTAATGGTGGAGAAGACTCGACAAAGGCCACGAAAGTCAAAGAAAAGGTTGATGGATCGAATGTGCCAAATAAACCGAAATTAAAAGTGCCTGCGAGAAAAAGACCGGCATCGACAAAACCTAATGGACGCACTAAAATGACTGAAACATTTTTCAGAGCGAATGCAAGAGTGGTTTCAAGCCAGCGCGCACTACTGTTGTGAAACGTCAATCCGTCAAGTGCAAGCTCTGCGAAGAAGTTCATTGGCCAACCAACAGAGCGCGAGGGAACGATCAAGACTAATGAGTAGTAAGATGAAACGCAGGTACAATGAGAACAAAATTCGGAAGGTTTCTTGGAGGTAGGGAGATTTGGTACTGTTATACAACCCTCACCGGCGGAAAGGTGTTCCCTCCAAGATTCGGTGCAGTTGGGAAGGCCCGTACAAAGTTGTGAAGAAGATCAGTGATACCATCTATCGCATACAAACCACTGAGAAACAACGGATTAGAAGAGTGGTTCATTTGGAAAGGCTGGCAGCGTATAGATCGAGAGATTTGTCTGATCGGGACGATCAGACTTAGGTGGAGGTCAGTGTAACGAATGTTAGCAGCACTGAGCGATGCTATCGTCTCTAAGCCGATGCTAAGCAGTGACGTGAATTCACATCCATAGATCAATCATTATGTATCTACATAAACGAAACAATAATTGCGTCTACACATATGTACCATGTACGTATACGAGCAGCGGAGAGTCAATGCACAAACACATGCATATATCTGAGATACTCCTATAAGTATGCAATGAGAAAAACTATAAAATTGTGCAATTGTAGTTACAGCTGAGAAGTCTTAAAGCTGCTGGACTAGTACATTCTGGAAGTGCCTAGAAGATGCGAAGTTTGATGAGTATAAAAGGCGGCAATTGTAGAGGCGCTGGAGTTTCAGTTTGATTTGAGTTTTCGATTGAGACGCTATCTAGCGAGCAATAGCAGTATTATTTTGAATAGTAGAGTTTCATTTGTGCTATCAATCCAGTTTGGTTATTAAGCAAGCTATTCGTTGAGTGTTATTGTGAAGTACTTTAATAAAGGCCATTTTGCATTATTACAAATTGCAGTTATTTATTCAACAGTTTAGTGATTCGAACTTAGCAGAGGATTGCAAATAAGAGGATTTGCAAGTAAATTCGTTACAATATTATATATACATATATAAATACATACATGTATTCGTATATCTAGATATACACACAACAGAAAACATCATTGAGTTGGAAGACGAAAATTGTGTTGCCAAAAAGCTACGAAGTCAACAAAGTCAAGCATTTGGATCCCTTTTGACAAAATCAGTAATACTTTTGCAATATGCCACTATTACAAAAATGTTTATAAAACTAGTGGTAATACGTCCAATTTGTTTCACCATCTTGAACGATCGCATACAACTGCAAATTTAGATTTACATAGCTCGCCAAATAAGATTGATTTTTATACGAAAAAAACATATGAGGATACATCATCACGTAAACAGGCTTTTGATAGCATCATAGCACCCTACTAGGGTTTAGTCACTGCAGACGTTCGACCTCTTCCATAGTGGATGACAAAGGGTGTTGTAACTTTGCATATACCCTCGCTTCGCTGTATAAGCTTCTAGTGGTGGGGTAATGACACTATTTATTGAGTGTTAACACAGTAGAACAGGCACACTTTGCAGTGTTAACACATTGTGTTGACACAATTGTGTTATAACTGATAATCGAAAGTCGATATGAGTGTTGGCACAATATCAGAGCACAGTATTGTGTTACTTACCTCTAACGCCACGTAAGACGCCATTTAGAAAAATAAATCATCACAACATTTATCTCCTTTCATACTCCCATGTTTAGGGAATCTACGTTATATAACCACAACTTTTGTTTAAATAGAACATTGTCAACTTAGAGTATACATTTTGTGCCCACATCTTTTAAACGTAATACACAGGCAAGATTATGAGTACAATCAACACACAAGCAAAACACAAGCACAATGGACTATGTATGTATGAATGTGCACTTACGATCTGAGTGTCATTCTCTGTGATAGAGAAACAGTCAGCTTTGTGCCATCGAGTGTGCCACTGTGTTATAAATTAATCGATAAGTGTGCGTGTGCGTGCCGCACATTACTGAGTGTTAACACTATAACACAGCACAGTGCTGTGTTACTCAGCCTTATAAGCTACCATCGCGGACAACTTTGCAGAATGTGTTTATGATCGTTTCGAAGTTATGAAGACAATATTACATATATATACATGTACATATTGTATTTACATAAATGTCTGATATATACCTGATATTGCTTTTAAATTGAGTAAGCACTTTTCACTATAAAAAAATTCGATATATATCGCGATATATCGATACCCTCCCTCTTAAATATCGAGTAAGCCGAATATCGATACTTTTGCAGCTGTACCTTGCACCTGTGCACCTGTTAATGCCAAAACACCAGAATTCGTTATTCCTCTGCAAACAAAACCAATTTTCTCAACAAAGATATTTATTTTCGCCACCACTGTATGCACTATTAATTTAGGCACCAATGTTATGGTTATCAGAGAAACCAACCTATTACGTCGGCAATGCAGTGCACTGTTGAAGCACATGAACAGAAAAAGCTGTTAGTTTAAAATTATAGGATTGCATTAACGACATCATTTATGCCCTGTTTTCGGCTTAAGCTGAGGTGAGCCGTCAGATTTTATGTTATCGAACAAAGTGGCAAGGTTAAACTCTAGTCAGCTTTAACTGGAGTTTAAACTCGCACTGAAAAAACCAGGCATTAGAGTGTAACTAGCAAAATGTAGGGTAATGTTTGTATGTATGCGTACCCGCTAGCTTGGGATATCGTCCATTTATGGGTAATCAAAAATCTATCGTTCGCAAATATATATCTTTCTAAAACTTTTGGAGTTATTTTGTATAGGGTTGTCGTTGTTTTTAGTGCTTCGCACCCATCCGAAAGGCGCGATCACTCACAAATCGTCATCAAATATTTCTAACGGGAGCCAGAGGCAACTTGCAAGGTTGTACGTACTATAGAGATATTGGTATTAGAGGCAATGAAATAAATAGCTGGCTGAATCCCTCTTCGCCAATGTTTGTTAGCATCAGCATGGTTATTGAGGTATATAGAGGTCTCCATTTGAGGGTCTCTTCCTTTCTCACAAGATTACGTTCTCTCGCTTAGGTTGCAGCTTTTGCTGGGGAATGTGTTCGGATTTCCAGCACGCTTCCCACATGAATTAAAAGCACGCTACTCCTGATGGCATCAGTCGACATAGGGAGGGCGCCGAAAGGAGTATCTATATTTGCTTTATATTTTTCCCTAGCGCTGATATTGGAAATGTATGACGAGTTGTGACAATTTTCTGCCACAAGTGCGGGGAATTCCATTAACCACTCTGCCATATTTTCTGTTGAAAAGATGGAATGCTAGAAATCGTGATTGGCGTTAAATCGCACAGAAATCTATTTGCCAGTGAATTTCGCACTGATAATACTAACAAATATGATTCGCCGGATAGCTGTCAGGATACAGGTGTTGGTTGCTTTGTAATACATGTGCGGTGTGGTTATAAAAGAGAAAGGGGATCCGGGAGCAGAGGCTTTGATCCTATCCATGCTACGGGCATAGTAATTAGGAGAAGCAGTTGTGTAAGCTGGAGGTGTCGTGTGACGTCAGCACCAGTGGATACCGTTTGCAACGTTTCTATTAGACATTGGTGGAGGGGTGCTTAGCCACGAAAAGTGGGAGGCCCTTGGGCGAGAGACCATAAAATATTGGAAGAAATAATGAGGTCGACATCTTTTACAGAACAACCCTTTTAATGTAGTCATAATTTTATTCATGTCCGGCAAACGCAGAGGATCCTCTCTCCTGTGTGATTAGGAAGGCAATAAATTAAACAGGGTTACACCGAAATGAAAGCCTCTTGTCGAAAAAAACCGAGCCAACAGTGTCTGCGTTATAGCGAGAAAACTTAATGATGGGATTTTTTTCGATCCTTCCATTATTACGCGCAATACATCGGGATAGGTATGATAATGATTTGCTATTCAATTACCCTCTTAGTGCTAAGTACCATTTGTTATTTAGATATCTTCAACTGTGGATTGCATTATGCCGCTGCGAATAGCTGATTCTGCGCCCAAAAAGTTGCACTGATAAGACCATCAATTAATAGTCGGTGAGCTTCACTCTTTCCCCCATATGCGCTAGATTAAGCTGCCATGCGGTTTTCATAGTCATTTTTTGAAGTAGAATTTTTTCATGCCTTTTATGTACTCTTCCTTCGCCACCACATTGTTTTATATTTCGTCATCTGTGATTGGTTTTCGACATCTGACTCGCTATTTAGCAAAGAGATTAGCATTACTAAGAAGTTATGTATGTAAATTATTTTTTCGTAGCTTGTCACATAGCAAATATCTGGTCGATGCACAGTGTTTCACGTAGAACAAGCTAGCTTGACAAAATTATTTTATGAGATTTTCCGTTTCATATGCAGTCATTTGATACAACTACGTCATTTTTTTCAGCCATATGTTCTTTTTTTTATTTTTTTTTCAAAATTTTACTTCATATGCATACATTTGCTTATTTCATATACAGTAACTCATGTGAATAAGTGACATAGATCCAAAAAAATTAAAAGGACTTAAGAATATTACTTTATTGTACTTAAATTGAATGGACTACAAACCTCAATACTCAAAAAAATTCTAAGAATTCGTCGAACTTTTCAAACATTTTTTAAATATAATTTAGTTTTTGTTATAGATCGTGACAAATTTTCTTGTGGGAAATTAGTTAAAATAAATTTGCGAAAGCGAAAATTGTAAGAATTGTCCAAAAAGGGGTGTCTACTTACTTTATGTGAGTGACTGTACATATGTATGTACATACATATTTTGTATTTATTTGAGTATTTATCCTGGCACTACAATTTTTACAAAATTATTTTATAGTACCAGTCAGGAATGTAAAAGTGAATTACAATAATAATAATAACAATGTAAATATTTAAATTAATTATGTGAAAATTACTTATTACAAAAACTTAAAAGTAAAGTATCATACAAAGTAGAAAAGACAATAGATTTAAATTAAATAAAACCCGATCCAACAAAAAGTTATAGGGTAGGTTATCTTTTATAATTATGTTATTATTCGCTATCATCACTTTCATTCGATGAGTAACTTGTGGAATAGTCATGAGCATCAGCAACACTACTGTGAAAGCTTGAAACAACTGGGGTATTTATTGACTCCTCAACATTATCGGAGGACAGTAAATTTAAGACTTCTGAAGTCAGACTTTTAAATTTTTTCTTAGGTATCTCCCTAAAACTGTTAACTAAAGGATCCGATGTTATAAGCAGCATATTCATAAGATCTCTATTCGTGACTGCTTCTGTGTGTTATCATCCCTGAATCGTCTCAAATCTTTGTTACGGGCTTCCTGTGCTTCCTCAGAAAGTTGACCAATAGGTAAAATTGCTGATTTTATAATACCAGTACTATGCACTAAGATTTTATGAACTGTAACAGGCATATTAAACCATGGATAGAGATCTATGTATAGTTTTTTAGTCTCGACCGCAAAATTTTCAAATCTTTGGATATTTATCTATTGTACCCAGATGCGCTAATGCGAGAAGGAGAGTGTCGAATTTTTAATGAGTGTTACATCCAATCCCGTAATCTCAGCATTAACCTCAGAATTTTCGAAAAACCTACGAGCAGTGTTGCCGTCATTGGTATTGCCGAAACCTGGTTTTGGTTTATCTACTATCAATCCGAGTACACTATTAAATTTATTCTGGATTTCGTTGGAACGTTGCTTTACACTCTCTTTATCTGCCTCATTCCTAAGCTGCCATTTTTTTACTTCGAGGCGATAACTTATGTGAAGCAAGCATTCAAAACATCTTATCCATGCATGGAGAGTAGACAAACCAAAACCAAGATTATCTCGGTTAGGCGTAAAGTCCCGCAACTCATTAGAGTGGCACCACAAATATAACACTTTTGTGCCGAAGAAGTTTCAGTCAAAGCATTGCAAACTTTTCCGTCAATCATTGTTAGAAGTATATTGTGATTTACGGAAACTTCGTATTCTTCGAGTATGTACTTTGTTGGCAACAACGCATTTATCTCTTCTAAAACTTTGTTCGTTTCAAAAACAATGAAATCTTTTGTTTCTTTAGAAAAAATAAATTTAATTGGACGACAATACATGGTAGAAGAAGGTCGAGGATTCTGCCAAACAATGTTACCTTTTTCATCCTGTAATTGAAGAGGAACGAAAGAAAATATAAACAAAAACTCATCAGTGTCAGAACTGCATGTAAACTTTTGCTTATATGTACTATGGTCAGAGCTTCCATTGCAACCCCACTTGCTGATTAAAGTATACGTCAAGTTTGTAGGTAATAAACTAACAAAAACTTCTTGATTTGCTAAAACTAAACGCTCAAGGCGACATCTGTTTCGATTATACCTTGTAAATCTCTTCAAAGCCTTTTCTCCCGGGAGTGGGAGTCGAACTCGCACCCCTACGATAGTTGAAATGGTTGTAAACGCATTCAGCTACGTCATGCCTGTTGTGAAGTCTTTCCCAATTGCCTTCTTTTTTGATCATCATGCAAATGCATGAATCATGCAAACAGACAAAATTGGTTAATTCGTTGTAGTTCTATAAATAGAACGAAAACAGCAACAAAAACCAAAGTTTCTTTGAAAACCGCCGTACCAAGCATAGCTTTAACACATAATTGCATACGAAGTATGCAATGTGTAAAAGATTAAAATATGCAAAAAAGAAGGCAATTGGGAAATAATTCACAACAGGCATGACGTAGCTGAATGCGTTTACAACCATTTCAACTATCGTAGGGGTGCGAGTTCGACTCCCACTCCCGGGAGAAAAGGCTTTGAAGAGATTTACAAGGTATAATCGAAACAGCTGTCGCCTTGTCCGTCCTGATGTCACGTTGTTTAAATTTTTCCCAAATTATTAAATAAATTATAAAATTAAAAAAATTGCTTCAAATAAATGTTTTCATACATTTAAAAAAAAGCAATATGGGCAATCCCCGATTATTAAAAATCAAACGCTCAACAGTTTTATCTAATACGGACTGGACTTTAATTTCCGCACGCGTTTAACCCACATCAATTTCATTGGATAGCATTCTGCCTTAGCTTTTCTTAGACTATAAAATGATGGATAAACCTTACTATTAAAAAATTTTACTTACCTTCGAGCTTAGAATCCATCAAAAAAATTATATAAAAGTGTTCACTTAAAAGAAATATGAAGCTTAATATTCAACAAGAATTTTGCAAATTAATCAATGCATTTTACGGCCACTCCTGCCTTCTTACTTCAATTACTCAATATATATGAGCAAAAATATCAAAAAAAAGCAAAAATCCCGTTATTTTGTTTGTTTTCTTTCATTTATCATTACACTTTTCTTGAAATAAGAACTTTGTTTTTGTCCAGCTAGCTTGTTCTACACGAAACACTGTGCGTTGGCAGATTTGCCACGTCTGAAGCCACACTGATAAGGTCCAATCAGCAGATTTATGGGGGCCTTCAGTCTTTCGCACAATACGCTTGACAGGACTTTTATGCGATAACAAGAAGGCTGATTCCGCGATAGTTGGGGCAGTTATCGCGATTCTGAATTTGTCATAACTGTAATAATTCCAACATCATCGATTGCCGGATCAGGGTCATCATCCCTCATCGCTGTATCCATTCAGGAGAGGAAAGAAGTCCCCTCCATAATCTAAGTACTCTCAGGGCATCGGTTACAAGATTGGCGTTTCCGTTTCTCACAGGAGTTTGTCCCAGATTTAAAACCTTCCGTCTGTCGCCGAATTTTTTCGAAAGATTAGCGGGCGTTATTCTTGCTGACTAGCAGCTCAAGGTCAGTGAGTGGGTGTCACTGCTTTCTGTCTCTGTTTTTTCCTTTCTGTAAAGTCATTTCGCTCCCCTTTTCGACCCTTATTAGCGTTCACATTCTCGTTACGTGCTTAGATCGACTTTAGAGCATCACGCCAAAAGTAGGCCAAGTAGACAACCCAATCTTGCGTCACTGCCGATTTCATAGCGACCCGGCAATAAGTGAAGTAAATGTTGAAAATAGTTTGATATTTGATATACATATATCCTCCAACCATATACAGTATTCTTTTTAAACGGTTTTATTTAGCTTGACTTGACAGGCCGGCTGCAGGGCCGTTGTGAACGAATTTTGTAATTAAAATTTAAGTAACTTCCCGATAGGCTCCAAGCTTGAAACTTGGAATATAGTTAAGAATCCCATGACAATTCAATATCGAAATATATCAGATGCGCGTGGATAGAAATATTTCAAAAAACCGAATGGATGGTCCGATTTAGCTCATATTTGGAACACATAATACATACATGAATAGAAAACGGCCTGTGAAGAAATTCCGCTAGGTGGAGCAATGATCGAGATATTAAAAAAAATCGTATTAGGGGTCCGATTTGATCCATATTTGGAACACATAATACATACATGAATAGAAGGCGACCTATGATGTCCGATTTGGCTCATATTTGGAACAAATATTACATACAGTCCGGTAAAAGTGACACCAAAATATTTTGGAATTCGAGGAGTAAAGTCTTTGGAAGGAGTATGTATTAGAGATCGTCGTTTTTCGCACGCCGCCACCGAATGTCAAAAATGTCGGCTCATCGGCGGCGTCGGCGACGTCCGCGCGCGTTACTATATTTTCTACTCGTTTAAGACTGTTTAGGCCATTTATTGTTCATGTCTGATATGGTCGAAGCGGTATCAACAGATGCGCATCACTGCCAGTTATAAGAAACTAATTGCGAAATTTAACTCGTTTCTAAAAGTTATTTAAAAAACAAGTAGGGAAGGCTAAGTTCGGGTGCAACCGAACATTACATACTCGTTGAGAGCTATGGAGACAAAATAAGGAAAATCACCATGTAGGAAAATGAACCTAGGGAACCCTGGAATGTGGTTGTATGACATGTGTATCAAATGGAAGGTATTAAAGAGTATTTTAAGAGAGAGTAGGCCATAGTTCTATGATGGACGCCATTTAGGGATATCGCCATAAAGGTGGACCAGGGCTGACTCTAGAATTGTTTGTACGATATGGGTATCAAACGAAAGTGTTACTGAGCATTTTAAGAGGGAGTGGGCATAGGTCTATAGGTGGACGCCTTTTCGAAATGTCGCCATTAGGGTGGGCCAGGGGTGACTCTAGAATGTGTTTGTATGATATGGGTATCAAATGAAAGATGGTAATGAGTATTTTAAAGGAGTAATCCTTAGTTCTATAGGTGGACGCCTTTTCGAGATATCGCCATAAAGGTGGACCAAGGGTGACTCTAGAATGTTTGTACGATATGGGTATCAAACGAAAGGTGTTACTGAGCATTTTAAGAGGGAGTGGGCATTAGGTCTATAGGTGGACGCCTTTTCGAGATATCGTCATTAGGGTGGGCCAGGGGTGACTCTAGAATTGTTTGTACGATATGGGGTATCAAACGAAAGGTGTTACTGAGCATTTTAAGAGGGAGTGGGCATTAGGTCTATAGGTGGACGCCTTTTCGAGATATCGCCATTAGGGTGGGCCAGGGGTGACTCTAGAATGTTTGTACGATATGGGTATCAACGAAAGGTGTTACTGAGCATTTTAAGAGTGAGTGGGCATTAGGTCTATAGGTGGACGCCTTTTCGAGATATCGCCATTAGGGTGGGCCAGGGGTGACTCTAGAATGTGTTTGTACGATATGGGTATCAAATGAAAGGTGGTAATGAGTATTTTAAAGGGAGTAATCCTTAGTTCTATATGTGGACGCCTTTTCGAGATATCGCCATAAAGGTGTACGAAGGGTGACTCTAGAATGTTTGTACGATATGGGTATCAAACGAAAGGTGTTACTGGGCATTTTAAGAGGGAGTGGGCATTAGGTCTATAGGTGGACGCCTTTTAGAGATATCGCCATTAGGGTGGGCCAGGGTGACTCTAGAATGTGTTTGTACGATATGGGTATTAAATGAAAGGTGGTAATGAGTATTTTAAAAGGGAGTAATCCTTAGTTCTATAGGTGGACGCCTTTTCAAGATATCGCCATAAAGGTGGACCAAGGGTGACTCTAGAATGTTTGTACGATATGGGTATCAAACGAAAGGTGTTACTGAGCATTTTAAGAGGGAGTGGGCATTAGGTCTATAGGTGGACGCCTTTTCGAGATATCGCCATTAGGGTGGGCCAGGGGTGACTCTAGAATGTTTGTACGATATGGGTATCAAACGAAATGTGTTACAGAGCATTTTAAGAGGGAGTGGGCATTAGGTCTATAGGTGGAGGCCTTTTCGAGACATCGCCAATAGGGTGGGCCTGGGTGACTCTAGAATGTTTGTACGATATGGGTATCAAACGAAAGGTGTTACTGAGCATTTTAAGAGGGAGTGGACATTAGGTCTATAGGTGGACGCCTTTTCGAGATATCGCCATTAGGGTGGGCCAGAGGTGACTCTAGAATGTTTGTACGATATGGGTATCAAACGAAAGGTGTTACTGAGCATTTTAAGAGGGAGCGGGCATTAGGTCTATAGGTGGACGCCTTTCGAGATATCGCCATTAGGGTGGGCCAGGGGTGGCTCTAGAATGTGTTTGTACGATATGGATATCAAATTAAAGGTATTAATGAGGGTTTTAAAGCGAGTGGCCCTTAGATGTATATGTGAAGGTGTTTCTCGCGATATCGACCAAAATGTGGACCAGGTGATCGAGAAATCATCTGTCGGGTACTGCTAATTTATTTATATATGCAATATCACTAACAGTATTCCTGCCAAGATTCCAAGGGCTGTGATTTCGCCTTGTAGAACTTTTTCATTTCTTCTACTTAATATGGTAGGTGTCACACCCATTTTACAAAGTTTTTCAAAGTTATATTTTGCGTCAATAACCAATCCAGTTACCATGTTTCCACCTCCCCCTCACCCGCTCCGTCCCCAACAGC
>JARSSU010033635.1:0-15865 GCA_029619165.1 Eurosta solidaginis
TACGCATACGAAGTCGCGGTTTTTTCCCTTCACCCTTTCCTCTTATTCTGAACAATGTTCGAAAAAGCGGAAACCGGTTATGGGAGAAAAGTAGGGTATTATGAATATGAGTGAGAGGGATATTTCTCTACCATTTCTCTACCATTTCTTAGGAGCTTTTTCACTTGTTAAATTAAAGGGATGCATCAAAATAGTTTAATTAAATTGGTTCTTTAAGAAAGAACACTTATTTGTACAAATTTGTGCTAAAATATGCACATTCTACCACAATATTCTTTATTTTAAGTCGAAAAGTATATCATAAGAAACGGAAGCGCTCTTGGTATATTAGATGCAGCCATCCAGAAATTGGGCAAGGATTTTTTAAAAGGCTTAAAAAGATTTGGCATATGACGAAAGACGAATTCAACTCGACTTGGCCGCCAGAAAATTGCTTTGCTGAATGGAAGCAGGCAACTCCAGCGGATTTGTGTTATCCCGCCGTCTCTTCTTATGCTCCTCTGTAGATGTTGCTGTGGCACCCATTCATTACTCATTTCAATGAATACCATATAAATATGACCGAGAGTAAAATACTTGAGAAAGTGGTACACAAGCAATTGGAAGCCTATATGGAGAAGAATCAACTGATATCCGAAAACCAATCAGGATTCCGGCAGCGACATAGCTGTGAGACAGCGTTAAATTTAGTAATTTCTCACTGGAAATCAGAAATGAATGAGGGAAAATGCATAGCAGCTGTATTTCTGGACTTCAAGCGAGCATTCGAAACAATTGACAGGTGTATTTTGGTAGAGAAAATGAGAAGGTATGGAATTGATGGAGTCGAAAATCAGTGGTACGAAAGCTACTTGAGTAACAGATGGCAACGCACGAAAGTCGCAGAAGGCATCTGAGCCTGCACAAATAACACTAGGCGTACCACAAGGTGCAGTGCTTGGTACTCTTCTGTTCCTAATATATATTAATGATATGGAAAATATACTACAAGGAGTTTAAATCTGTCAATTTGCAGATGATACACTACTATATACTACAGGAAATTCATGTTAGGAGTGTATTGCTAGGTTGAACTATAACTTAAAATTTATCTATAACTATATTAGTATGAACAAGCTAAAACTCAACGTTAAAAAAAACGAAAGCAATTGTAATCAACGGCGAATCGGAAGATAATATTATAGTTAATGATGAAATAATAGATAAAGTTGACGAAATTAAATATCTAGGCATTGTCATCAACAAAAAATTTAATTTGGATAAGCATATAGATTACCACCCCTATTCTGCATTTCGACTTGGATTAGAATTTTTTCGATTTGGCAATTTTGGTATTCTGTGTTCCAATCTCTTTCGATCCAACTTCGAATCGTTCGATTTTTTGTATTCTGCATTTCGATCGTAGTTCCGTTTTTCTAAGTTGCAAATTAGTTGGCGGAAAAATATTTGCTTTTTATTTTTTTATTAATTTATAACAGAATTTTAACAAAAATGTAAGTAAAACTTGTTAAGAAACGTAGAAGCTTGATGATGATGTTTTTTATATGTTTCCAGGTCAAAAACAACATGTCGATGTCGAAGTCCTTGGACGTATTTGCCCCCGCAAAAGTATCTAACACATACTTGAAAGCATCCTTGTTAAGTCGAAAGTTTTTTTGAACCTAAATAAGAAAATAGGTCTTTAAACTTTACCACTTTTAAGTTCAATTTCTTACAATTCGTCACTCATCTCAAATGGATTACACAAATCTCGCAATATTTGCCTTTCCATTCTCGCCTGGCAATTTTCGTATGCGTTGCTTTCCAACTCCATAAATAATGCCGCGGCTATTGATTCCATTATAATAGACAGCTATAATTTGTGTCTGTTCAATGGGTCCAGTTGTATGCCAAAGCAAGCTGCCGGCGTAGAGGAAGGTGAAGCGAAAACGTAAACGATCCTTGCGGAAAGAATAAATAAACCTTTATAAAGTACTTTAGGCCAGTGCAATGAAATTAGCATCCTTAAAATTCAGAAAATGTCAACTATATTCGTGCAGGAATCCGTTTTAACAAAACTCTGTGGCCACGGCAGGGAATTGGCCAAAAGAACGACAAAAAACACACCTACAATTATGAAAGCACTTCACTCAAAAAAATATAACACTGAGGCAATATCATTCTATTGCTTTTTTTGTACAAAATGGCGTGTATAATGAAATATAAACGTTTTTCAGTGTTTTTTACAAATTTTCTTTAATTTATTTGGTTCCAATGTTCACACATTCCGTACCAACAGCTGATTTCGAAAAATCATTTGCTCTTCCTCTTCTCTTTACGATTCCGTCGTAATACAGAATGCTAAACTTCGATTAAAGCGGAGCGTAGAACGGGAACGTAATCGAAATGCAGAATAGGGGTGTATATATGCAGCAAAATCTCGAAAAAAAATTGGATTTTTCCGAAGAATTCGCAAAAATATACCTATCAACAGCGCAGTCAAGATATTTAATGTAATGATCAAGCCACATTTTGAATACTGTTCGACCATTTTATTCCTGGGATCCACACAGATGAAAAACAGGCTGCAAAAACTACAAAACTAAGGGATGCGGTGCATACTATTATGTAATAGGGTGACACCAATCACATATATTTTAGAAATGGGTAAATATCAATCAAAGAACAATTATGAACGTACTCTTTTTCACCTACAACCAAAGTACTTAACGAGCCAAATAGCATATGTAGGAGATGTGCAACCCTACGGCTTAAGGAACAAGAATGATTTTAGAATTAAATTTTATAAATCCAATAAGGCACAAAATGTTTTTAATGTATAAAG
This sequence comes from Eurosta solidaginis, assembly GCA_029619165.1. NCBI lineage: Eukaryota > Metazoa > Arthropoda > Insecta > Diptera > Tephritidae > Eurosta > Eurosta solidaginis. Next base: position 2,825 of record JARSSU010033635.1, read on the forward strand.
GCCTAAAACTTTTTAATGAATTGCCAAGCATTATAAAAAAACGAAAGAAATATTAATGTATTTAAAAGACTGATAATATATCATATTAGAGAACATTATAGCTCACAATGAGCCAATTAGCTATTGCTAAGATTACCGATTTTGTATTACTAACTGTACCTGAAAGTTTTAAATAGCTACGGCTAAATAAAGAAGCTAATAATAATAATAATAACAATAAAAATGCAATACTGTGTATTGTTTATACTTTATTTCTTAATTTTCAAACGAATTCGCAACAATAATTAAGCTTCTAAAATAAGAAAGGCGCAACGAAATTTCAATTGGCAATATAGCTGACTTCGAAAATTCGAAATTACTATTACTCAATTATTGTTCTCCCTAGGAGAAAAGAATTGGAGGAATTTTTCAGAGAATAAAAAAATTCGCGAGAACAAAATTCCGAGGGAATATTTAGAGTAATTCTTAACGACAGCATGACACGGCTAATACGCGTCGAGAGAGGTATCAAACGACGCGTCTTGACATCAGTATTAATAATCGGAAGACGGAAAATAAAAATTTTAGCTCGTTCAAAAGATATTAACGAAAAACCGAAAAAAGACCCGCGGGTACCTCCGGGGGTATCCATAGTATTTTGCGCAGAACACCTTTCTGCGTTGGCGGGCCTTCGGCCGCGCTTATAATAAATTACCCTGGGTGGGTCCAACTCCGGTTTGGAGACCAAAACTATATCCGCACAAAACACTTATGTTCACAATTTTTTTTTGTGGGTACTTCAGATATTGTTCTAAAGATTAATACGCGTCTTTTGACACCTCCCTCGATATTTTTTGACGCGTATTAGCAGTGTCATGATGTCGTAAAGAATTACCATATTTAGAATTGGGCGGATATTTTTGGTGGTTGTTGTTATTGTAGCAGTGCTTCGCCCCATCTATAAGGTTAATTTTATGAAAAATGGACGTGCGCTTTGCACGCGCAACGCACTCCACATAAGACACGTATTTGTTGGTTAAGTTTTTGTTCTTTTATTTATTAAAGTTTTCTCTAATGAACGTTCTTCAATTAATTGTACACTTTATTTAGTTTTTATTTCTAGTTTGTATTTAGTTTGATTTTAACTTTTTCACTTAATTCGTGTTTTCTTGGTGTCGTCAAATTTATAATAATGGCCGGTCTTTTTCTGCCGAGCCGAGTTGCTCTGTTTCCAAGTTGTTCCAACACCTGTTGTCCGTTCACAGTAGACAACGGGTGTTGCAGCAATTTGGAAACAGGGTGACATTTTTATTATTCGTTAAGGCTGCTGTTACATCATCCTTTTTGGGGAAAAGAAGAATTGACAAAGTGATCAATTTTGTCACATTCTTCTTTGGCCATAAACTTCTAAAAATTGTTGCGAGCATACGAATATATATTTATATTAGGGTGCACCTCCCCGTTTTAATTCGTTGGTTCGGAACCATTTTTATTATTAATTGAAAAAAAGAACTTAGAACTAAAAGCCTTGAATTATAGTTACATTTTTGTTTAAAATATTCTGTTTGTTGTTTGTGTTTTTTTGTTTGAATTTTTCTTTGTACAATATGTATATTTTAATATCAACTTAAGGTTTTTTTTTGTTTATAAAGTATTAATTTGTTTCATGTAGAATATGTTTTTGTTTGTAGCTTGGTAAATACAATTTGTTCGATAATAGGCTAAGCTTTTTTTAAACGTTTTTTTTTGCTTGTTTTATAATTTTGATAGGTTACATTTTTCATTTGAATGTACAAAATTTTTGTGCTATTTTTTTCCAGTTTTGAGCCTTCGTGGCTGCTTAAACGCTACTTAAAAAATTTACTTATCAAATTTAAGGTTTTATCGAAGTATTAAAGTAACGTTAATTTACTTTTATTTAATTTACATCCCAATCAGAAAAAATATCTTTTAAATATGCACGTAAGTATTCATTAAAAACTCTATGATTACGTTCAATCGTGCCCAACAGTTTCGTGATGGTATGCAGTTGAAAAATTATGTTCAATGCTAGTTGACCAAAGCAATATTGGACGAACTAACATGTAAGGCAGTCAAACGAGAATCACCCTCAATGACATTGCTTACACAGTATTTATAGGCGATCATGCCGATGCTGATCGTCAGTGATGCATTTTTAGGTATTACTGTGTGCGCAGCACAGAGTGGTATTTTCATAAAACATTACAACGAGTCTACATGTAAAACATTGAACATAGCATTTATGGTATACTACAAGTAAATGAAACAGATATCATTGATGACATTAATCGTGGTTGTTGCAAAGTTTAGTTAATTCTTCGAATATCTCATTTCTAAATTCTGTACCTAAATCTGGTTTTATGGCATTCATTGTGCCGTAAGTTAAAATGAATCCTTCAAAAATTGCTGAAGTGATTGTTTTTGCCGATTTGTCTGGCACAGCGACTGTTACCAGGTATTTAGTCATGTCGCAAATCATGGTAAGTGCGAACTTGTTACCATATTTGGACTCAGGTAGGGGTCCTATTGTGTCAATTACTAGTATATCAAATGGTTTACACGGAGTTCGTGTTAAAACCAGTTTTTCTTTTGTTTTAGGTTTAACCTTGTTTAAAAGACAATCTTTACAATTTTTGATATATTTCGATATATCACGAGTCATGTTCTTCCAATAAAATTTTGTTCGGTTTTGCGTAGTCTTTTCATTCCGCAATGTCCACCAGAAATGGGAACATTATGGTAAATTTTCATAGGTTTTAATTTTGTATCTTCATCTGTTACTGTCTCCGCTGGATCTGTTAATATAATTTCTAATGATTTTAAAATTTATTTCTCATTTCGTTTCGTTTATTAACGTTAAGATCGTCAAATTAACGAAATGATTTTGTTTCGTTTTCTGCCATATCAAAACGAAATCAATCGTTTATGTTGATTATTAACTTCAAACTAGCTGGCATTGCCTATATTATCCATTTTGATGGCGGAGTCATTAAAGGTGAAAGCATTAGCCAAGCTGATTGCAACTTTTCTCATGAATTTTGACAGTGCGAATATTTTCAGAGTATTTTGACATTACCACCAACGAATTACACAAACAATTACATGGAGTTTGTATGTCCGCTCGCTGTTACCACCTTACGGCCTCACCATGGCTATAGCATTGCCAGCACAATTCAAACCTAAAGTATCACGTTTTTGTTAACGTTTTTCACGTTAACGAAAGCTTTTCGTTTCGGTTAAAAACGCGATCAAATTTATCTTGATAATTTCTTATCGATAATATTTCGAAGTGTTTCAACGGAAACCGGTGGAAATTTTTTGATAAACGATTTGCTTAACGTTAAGGTGCATCCCTGATTTTTGTCGTTTGCCTTTTTTGTCATTGCCCTTGTCTGCACTGCAAAAACTTGTTTGTTAGCTTCTTTAATCTCATCGATAGTGATGCGCGATAGTGCATCAGCACAAACGTTTGATTTACCCTTTATGTAAACTATAGTAAAGTTATATTCTGCTAACTCTAATCTTATTCTTGAAAATTTTGAAGATGGGTCTTTCATATATTGAATAAGTATACTAGAGGTCTATGATCTGACTTTACAATAAAATGGGTGCCATAAACGTATGGTAGAAATTGCTTGATTGCAAAGTAAATAGCTAAAAGCTCTAATTCTATAATGGGTTTTTTCTGCTTCGGCTTTCGGCTTTATTAAATGCTTTAGAAGCGAAACAAATTGGTAAATCACTACCTTGCTGTTCTTGACTTAAAATACCGCCACATCCAGTTGTGGAAGCATCAACGGTAATAATGAATTGTTTAGTAAAATCTGGATATTGAAGTAATTTTGGTGAAAGTAACGCTGTTTTCAAAGATAAAAATGCTCTTTCGCACTCTACATCCCATACAAATTCAACTCTTTTTCTGCTTAATCGATTTAGAGGCGCTGCCAGAGGCGCAAAATTAAGTATAAACCGTCTGTAATAATTTGCAAACGCGACGAATCGTCGTACCGCGTCTTTATCAGTCGGTTTTGTATACTTTTTAATTGCGTTTATTTTTAGAGTCGTCTGGCAACAAACCTTTGGCTGAACATTTGTGACCTAAATATGTAACTTCTGGTCGTAAAAAGTTGCATTTATTTGGGTTAAGTTTGAGATTGGAAGACCTACAAGTATCGAAAACTTTTGAAAGATAATATCGTCGACGTAAAAAATGCGACGTTGGGTGGTATACCCGAAAAAACTATAGTCATCATTCGTGAGAATGAATTTGGTGCTATGTTTAAACCGAATGGAAGCACTTTCCATCTAAATGCGCCGACCGAGGTGCTGAAAGAAGTAATGTCACGTGAGTCAGGATGCAAGGGGATTTGATGAAATCCTGAAAAATATCTAATGTGGAAAAATACTTTGCTCTACCGAGATTGTCTAAAATATCGTCAACTCTAGCTAGTGGAAATTTATCAGCAATGAGTTTTTGTTTACTGCGCGAAAATCTACGCACATACGATAAGCTTTTTGGCCATTAGTATCTTTCTTTGGGATTACAATCAAAGGACTATTGTAATTCAATAACTGGGTTCAATCAAATCGTTGTCTAACAATTTATTTACTTGGCGATTTATTTCTTCGAGTTGAGAGTATGGCAATCTATAGTTCTTAACATATACCGGCTCGTTGTCTGTCAGTCTTAATTTTTGCTCGTAGAAGTTCTTTAAAAGTCATTTTGGTCCGTGTCAAGAGCGAAAATGTCGACATAACCTATGCAAAGGTCAAGTAATTTACTTGGAGCATGTTGAGGTATTTGATTTTTTAAAATCGAAATTAGTTTTTTCTTTCGTTTCTCTTCTGTTTCTGTCTTGTTAATTGTATAACCATTATAATTTGAAAGTTTTTCTGTCCGAATACTTTTTCTTTTCACATACTTTACATCATCCGTGGTGTTAATGACTTTAATTATTGGGTTACTGGAATTAACAATGCACCTAGCTGTGAAAACACCTTTTTCAATTTCCTGCGAGTCCACGAAAAGTGGCTGGGGTGAATCTCCTAAATCAAAAGTCTGAATATTTCGCATCTTGGAGGAATGATACAACTGTCGCCTTCTGTTCCGTGTAGGATTTGTATCGCAACTTTTTCATTACCTACCCAAAGGAAATACTGTTTCTTTCAGAATTAATAATGCATCGGATGGAATATTAAAATCTTCATTTACTACATGTAAAGTATGTTTAATAGAAAAGTTTGAAAAATTTTAATTTGCTGTAATTTTACCTAAAGTAGAAACTGAATTAGAAGTGACACCGGTAATATTAATAATGTCGTTCGTATTTAAGGAAATATTTCTGTCTAAACATGATATCTTTATTAAAGAAATGTCCGCTTGAGTGTCTACTAGGAAAGAACAAAATTTTTGTGACTCGTTAAGTTGTAATTCAATGAAATCAGAGTAATTTAAATTTAAACAATAGATGCCTATTGGTGAGGGATGCTCGCTTACTGGCTTAGTTCGTCCTCCCCCAGTGTTCGCTCCTGAGGGGCACTGGCGTTTAAAGCGCGAACGTTCGCGTTTCGACCTCTACCGTTTGAAGATCTTGAATTGTTGCTTCTATTATTACTATTATTTGTATTTGAATTGGAATTTGTATTTGAGCGCGTATTATTATTGTTATTATTCTGGTATCTATTTCCGTTATAATTCCTATATCTTTGATTATTATTGACGTTATAGTTGCTATTGTATGAAAATTAACTATTATTATTTCTATAACCAGTATAGCCGCGGTTTGGGTAAAAACTTCGATAACTACCACGTGAATTTCTGAATGTGTTGTTACCACGTGATCGAAAAGCTAAATCCTTACGTTCAGTTACTTCGTTGTTTTGTTCTACAATTAATTTTGCTACTACGCAAGTATTTGTATGTAAAATCTGTAAAAAGTAATTGATTTTAAAATGGTTCAAAAGTATGTAAGTATTAATTGGTAAAAGTCTCAAAATGTAATCACGGACGCACCGCTTTATTCAAAAAAATCTCAATTTGGGTTTTCACGGAACCACCGCATGTATTAAAAAAATCTTAGTTGGTTTTTAACGGAACCACCGCATGTATCAGAAAAAGTTAATTGGTTTTTAACGGAACCACCGCATATTGTCAAAAAAAAATTATTTGGTTTTTAACGGAACCACCGCATATGTCGAAAAAGTTAATTGGTTTTTAACAAACCACCGTTTATAAAAAATTCAATTGGTTTTTCACAAACCACCGTAATATCAAAAATCCAAAATTTATAATATATGCTATTGAAACACGTATATTATATGAAAAGCGAACGCATTGCATTGCGAAAATAGTACCAAAACAGTACCCAAAACTTGCGGAAGAGGAACGCATACTCCCCAGGGAAACGCGAGTCACTATGGCTCAACTTCGTTCTGGATACTGTAACAGGTTAAACTCTTACATATCCAGAATCAACCCCGACATACAAAATGTATGCCCCGCTTGCAATGTGTCCCCACATGACACCAACCATCTCTTTAATTGTAATGTGGAACCAACGCCTCTAACACCCCTTTCATTATGGTCCACCCCTGTCGAAACAGCAAGTTTCCTTGGACTCCCGTTAGAGGATATTGATGACAATTTGTGATCGGTCGCAGCTATTAGGTGGGGCGAAACATTGCTACAACAACAACAACCCCCTGTTTAATTCTTCTTGGCTTTGATATTTCGTTTCTGAATTGCACCGATGCCTCCCGACCACCCAGATAATTTGCGGTCCACCTTTTAAGACATGGGGGAAGGGTAGACCCTTCCAAGTCTTGCAGTAACGTGCCATGGTTGACCGTATCAAAAGCTTTTGATAGGTCTAGCGTTACGAGTACTGTTCTATGGTGGGGCTTCTGATTTAGACCACAATTTATCTGGATGCTAATGGCATTTAGCGCGGTGGTGGTGCTATGGAGTTTTCTAAAGCCATGCTGATGACAGGCTAGCTGCAAATTTGCTTTAAAGTGCGGAAGCAAAATGGCTTCAAGCCTCTTGGCTACTGGCGATAGGAGAGATATCGGGCGATATGACTCTCCTATGTTAGCTGGTTTCCGAGGCTTTAGTAGAGGGACCACCTTGGCCATTTTCCATTTTTCGGGTATGACAAAGGTGGAGAGACAGGTTGAAGACATGTGCTAAATATTTGAAACTCTCTTTCCCTAGGCTTTTAAGCATCGCCATGGCTATACCGTCTGGGCCCACTGCTTTGGATGGTTTAGCATGACCGATTGCATCCTCAACGTCTTTGGCCGTGATGGTAATTGGTGACGCGCTGAACTTTTGTTTACGTGCGCGTCTGTTGGCCCTCCGTCTATTTTTGTCGCCCGTAGTTTCATTGCGCTATGCTGCCAGGCCGCATACCCAAATACACCGGGTACCCCATTGCTTACCCAAGGACGTGCAATCGCGTTCTGGCATTCCACAACCCAGGCGTAGTCACCCGTCACTTACTCCCAGAGTGACGACGTCTCCCCCTATGCACTTCAGAATTCTGCAGTTAAACTGTAATGGATTGACTGGGAAGATCACGGAGATAGTCGACTTCATGAAGCGGCACAACATCCGCATTGCTGCGATTTAAGAGGATGCAAATCTAGAAATCATCAATATCTACATCCCTCCTGTCACCTGTTGCCCTAGTGGATACCGCCCTGATATCAGCGGCGTACTCACTGGAAACAATCGCATTATCAAATAGAAGAAACGACGTTCTGCACTATAACGGAGACGCCCCCACACGTATGGTAGGAAGCTGTCACAGTTCGCCAGATATTTCAATCGTGAGCGCAGAACTCGTAAACTGCGTCAACTGGCAGCCGAAGGTAACATTGGCATCCGACCACCTGCCTATACTTATTTCGTTCGAGCGTCCCGACGACTTCATCGTCGCAGAAAAAACGCACATTCATTAACTTTAAAAAAGGAAAGTGGGACGAATACAAATCCTATACAGACAACCGCTTTGCTGCCCTCCCTGTCCCAACTGATTCTGTTGCAAAGCTCATCGATCTTTGGGCCCGGGCCTGTGGCCATTATTGTGCAGTCATCGGCGTAAGAAACGATAGTAACTCCTTCTGGTGGCGAAGGTAGTTTTGATATGTAAAAATTAAACAAAAGTGGGGATAGGACACCACCCTGAGGCACCCCTTGTTTAATTCTTCTTGGCTTTGATATTTCGTTTTCTGAATTGCACCGATGCCCCCGACCACCCAGATAATTTGCGGTCCACCTTTTAAGACATGGGGGAAGGGTAGACCCTTCCAAGTCTTGCAGTAACGTGCCATGGTTGACCGTATCAAAAGCTTTTGATAGGTCTAGCGCTACGAGTACACTTCTATGGTGGGGCTTCTGATTTAAACCACAATTTATCCGTGTGCTAATGGCATTTAGCGCGGTGGTGGTGCTATGGAGTTTTCTAAAGCCATGGTGTGATGACAGGCTAGCTGCAAATTTGCTTTGATTAGATTAGATTATTTATTTATTACGGCCAGAAGCCTAATTCATAAATTAGAATATATTACAGTTTTTTTATCTTATAGCTAAGGTTTTACAATATTCATATAATTTTATTTTAAATACTGTTATTTCGTTGCAACTTTTTATATCCATAGACCCTTGTAGAAAATGTTCTGTTGATCAATTTCAGTTCTAAAAAACGGCAATTTGAAATTATGTTTGTTCCTCGTATTTATGTTGTGAGTTTGCTCAACTAATGCTATATTTTTATTTAAATACTCAGGTACATTTCCATGTTTGATATTAAATATGAATTTCATGGAGTGGGAAAAAAATCTTTTTGGTTTCACACTTAACGTCTTCAACATGCCAGCCGTTCGTGTATCTCTAGGTTTCTGAAGAATAAATCTCATGCATCTATTTTGAAGCTTTTGGAGCTTGTCTACTTTGAAGTAGGGGAGCAAAATGGCTTCAAGCGTCTTGGCTATGATATGATTGGCTTGGATATGACTCTCCTATGTTAGTTGGTTTCCCATGCTTTAGTAGCGGGACCACCTTGGGTATTTTCCATTTTTCGGGAATGACAAAGGTGGAAAGAGACAAGTTGAAGACATGCGCTAAATATTTGAAACCCTCTTTCCCTAGGCTTTTAAGCATCAGCATGGCTATGCAGTCTGGGCCCACTGCTTTGGATGGATAACATGACCGATGGCATCCTCAACCTCTTTGGCGGTGATGGTAATCGGAGACGCGCTGAATTTATGCTTATGTGCGTGGAAAGAGACAAGTTGAAGACATGTGCTAAATATTTGAAACCATCTTTCTCTAGGCTTTTAAGCATCAGCATGGCTATGCAGTCTGGGCCCACTGCTTTGGATGGATAACATGACCGATGGCATCCTCAACCTCTTTGGCGGTGATGGTAATCGGAGACGCCCTGAATTTATGCATATGTGCGTGTCTGTTGGCCCTCCGTCTATCTTTGTCGACCGTAGAATGCATTATATATTGTCGGCAGAAAACGCTCGCGCAATTTTTCGCATCCGACAGCACTTTATCGCCAAAGGCGAAGGAAATTTTGTCATGTGCTTAGACGGATTCGATAGGGACTTTACGGTGGACCAAATTTTACCTACACCGGCAGAGAGATTACAACCGCTTAGGTACTCCTCCCATTTCGCCCGCTTTTGTTCATCCACAAGCAATCTGATGCGTTGGTTTATATCCCTTATTTGGGGGTCGCCGGGATCGAGCTGTCTTATAAGGTCACGTTCTCTCGCTAAATTTGCGGCCTCCGCCGGAAAGTGAGGCCGAATTTCGGGAATTCTACCGGCGGGAATGAAGCGAGCCGAGGCGGATTCAATGACCTTGGGGAAAGCACGCTCCCCTTGGCGAGCATAAGTCGGGATTGGGAGGGCAGCAAAGCGGTTGTCTGTAAAGAATTTGTATTCGTCCCACTTTCCTTTTTTAAAGTTTATGAAAGTGCGTTTTTCTGTGACAATGAAGTCGGCGGTACGCTCGAGCGAAATAAGTATAGGCAGGTGGTTGTTGTTGTTGTTGTAGCAATGCTCGCCCCACCTAATAGCCGCGACCGATCACAAATTGTCATCAATATCCTCTAACGGGAGTCCAAGGAAACTTGCTGTTTCGACAGGGGTGGACCATAATGAAAGGGGTGTTAGAGGCGTTGGTTCCACATTACAATTAAAGAGATGGTTGGTGTCATGTGGGGACACATTGCAAGCGGGGCATACATTTTGTATGTCGGGGTTGATTCTGGATAGGTAAGAGTTTAACCTGTTACAATATCCAGAACGAAGTTGAGCAAGAGTGACACGCGTTTTCCCTGGGGAGTATGCGTTCCTCTTCCGCGAGTTCTGGATATTTTTCTTCAAGTACTGGATTCACAGGGCAGTTCCCGACATAAAGGTCCGACGCCTGTCTATGGAGTTCACCAAGGACCTGCTTGTGTTTTTTCGCTTCATACGGCTGGGTTCTCAGGTGCCGTATTTCCTCAAAATGCTTACGGAGATGACTCCTTAGGCCCCTAGGCGGTGCTGGTTCGTCAATCAGATGTCTGTTGGGATGCCCAGGTTTCTGGGTATTCAACAGAAACTGTTTGGTCAGCATCTCATTTCTCTCCCGTGATGGGGAGTATTCTCGCCTCATTATGCAGATGGTGTTCTGGGGACATAAGAAGACAGCCCGTGGCGATTCTGAGAGCAGTATTTTGGCAGGCCTGTAGTTTCTTCCAGTGGGTAGTTTTTAGGCTTGGCGACTATATGGGTGACGCGTAGCACGTATCGGCTGGCTAATTGCTTTGTATGTGGTCATGAGCGTTTCTTTATCTTTTCCCCAGGTACTGCCAGCAAGGGATTTGAGGATTTTATTACGGCTCTGAATTCTCGGCACAATTGCGGTTGCGTGCGCACCAAAATGTAGATCCTGATCAAAACGTCACACCCAAGATTTTGGGGTGTAGGACAGTCGGTAGCGTAGTGCCATCGACGTGGATGTTCAATATGGTCGACATTTGGGGCGTCCATGTTGTAAATAAGGTCGCGGAAGATTTAGTCGGTGACAATGCCAGGTTTCGCGAGGCGAAAAAACTGGAGAGATCAGGGAGATAGCCGTTTATTTTATTGCATAGCTCATCGATCTCTGGGCCTGGGCCTGTGGCCATTATTGTGCAGTCATCGGCGTAGGAAACGATTGTGACTCCTTCCGGTGGTGAAGGTAGCTTAGATATGTAGAAATTAAACAAAAGTGGGGATAGGACACCACCCTGTGGCACCCTTGTTTAATTCTCCTTGGTTTTGATGTTTCGTTTCTGAATTGCACCGATGCCTGCCGACCACCCAGATAATTTGCGGTCCACCTTTAAGACATGGGGGGAAGGGTAGACCCTTCCAGGTCTTGCAGTAATGAGCCATGGTTGACCGTATCAAAGGCTTTTGATAGGTCTAGCGCTACGAGTACTGTTCTATGGTGGGGGTATTGATTCAAACCGCAATTTATCTGGGTGATAATGACATTTAGCGCGGAGGTAGTGCTATAGAGTTTTCTGAAGCCATGCTGATGCGGGGCTAGCTGCAAATGTGCTTGGAAATAAGGGAGCAAAATGGATTCAAGCGTCTTTGCCACTGGCGATAGGAGAGATATCGGACGATATGACTCACCTACGTTAGCTGGTTTCCCAGGCTTTAGTAGCGGGACCACCTTGGCCATTTTCCATTTCTCGGGTATGGCAAAGGTGGAGAGAGACAGGTTGAAAACATGCGCTAGATATTTCAAACCCTCTTTCCTAGGTTTTTAAGCATCGGCATGGCTATGCCGTCTGGGCCCACTGCTTTGGATGGTTTAGCGCGACCAATGGCGTCCTCAACCTCTCTAGCGGTGATGGTGATTGGTGACGCGCTGAATTTGTGTTTATGTGCGTGTCTATTGGCTCTCCGTCTATCTTTGTCGACCGTAGGATGCATTATATATTGTCGGCAGAAAGCGCTCGCGCATTTTTCCGCATCCGACAGCACCTTATCGCCAAAGGCGATGGAAACTGTGTCTTTGTGCTTAGTCGGATTCGATAGGCAGGTGGTCGGATGCCAATGTTACCATCGGCTGCCAGTTGACGCAGTTTACGAGTCCTGTGCTCACGATAGATATATCCGGCGAACTGTGACAGCTTCCCACCATACGTATTTGATCCGCCAACATTTCACCCCTACTGTCTGACCGCAAGTTTGAATGCCATAGCTCGTGATGGGCATTGAAGTCGCCTTAAATAATGCGATTATTGCCAGAGAGTAAGGTGCTGATATTAGGGCGGTATCCACTGGGGCAACAGGTGGCAGGAGCGATGTTGATGATTTCTAGGTTTGCATCGCCTGACCGGACAGATAAGCCTTGACGTTCTAAGATACTGTTCCTGCGTCCGATGGTCGGGATCAGATAAATGATATTGCATTGAGTGGTGTAAGATAAACGCGAAGCCGCCCCTTTGCGCTCTCACGATCTTTTCTGTGGACATATACCTAGAACAGGTCTGCAAAGCAGATCTTGCTGTGAGTTTAGTCTCTTGAAACGCAGCAATGCGGATGTTGTGCCGCTTCATGAAATCGACTATCTCCGTGATCTTCCCAGTTAATCCATTACAGTTTAACATCAGAATTCTGAAGTGCAACGGGGGAGACGTCGTCACTCTAGGAGTAAGAGATGGGTGGCTACGCCTGGGTTGTGAAAGGCTAGGACGCAACTGCTGTTGTAGCCCTGGGACTGGACGTTCTTGGGTAAGCATTTGGGTACCCGGTGTAATTGGGTTAGCGACCGGGCAACATGGCGCAATGAAACCCGTCTGGAGGTTGCCGTCGTGGAGACCAGAGCATCTAGGAAAGTGGCACCGCCCAAGGCAGGAGCTGCATTGGGCGGATGTCGCAAACATATATATTCTGTTCTGGCAACGGTGCAAACGGGGGAAGGGTCTAAGAGCCTGTTTCCCTGACTTACACGATTGCTGCCGGAAAAGAGGGGGGGTGGGG
>JARSSU010033638.1:0-33217 GCA_029619165.1 Eurosta solidaginis
TTCAATGTTCTTTTTCCTTATTTAAAACACCACTTTCACATTTTTAGTCCTACCACCTCTTCCTTTTTTAATAATCCTTATTCACACCGTTTTCCGAATTTCCGTCCGGATCATCATCCACACTCAGCTAACACACTGCCGTTTGACACTTCGGTCGTGTCAAACTATTGTGGAACTCAGTGGAAAATACGTTTGACACTGAACGAAGTGTCAAAATTACCGGGGTTGCTGTCGTGGAAAGCAACGCAGGGAAAAAAAAAAAGGAGCGGAATATCAGAAAGGGTTGCTGTGATGTAATTTTTTTGAACGAATTTAGTATGAAAAATGTACTACACCTATATGGGTCCAAAAGAAAATTATACAAAAGTCTTGAATTGGGATCTGAGGACGCTTAGTATTCCAGTATTAAGGAATACAAACACGGGTGCTAAGTTTTTCTACCAGCTCAAAGTTCTCTGCGAAAAAAAACAGTTGAAACCGAGGTCGACTGCAATAAACCGTGAAAAAATGTGAAAGAAGAAATGAAAAGACGCGTTTTGTCCTGTATAATAGATTCAAATGCGAAAAGTATTCGAATTATTGGAAGCGAGGCAAAAACACGTCTATTAATACCTCCGCCGACGGTTTTGATCTGTTTTAGCAACTGTCCCCTATAATAAAGTATCACAATTTGTTAATTAAAATTATCCAAAACAATATGGATTTTAAAGAAAGATGTAATTAATGCTCGTTGAAAGTAAATAAGGATATTTCTTGTAATTTTGCAATAATATTTTACACAGCTTTCGTAACCAGCTACTACACTTTTTTTGACCTAAGAAGTACAACAGTGCAAATAGCATCCACACAAAAACGAACAAGAACAACATTTTATCAGGTGAGCGTGGCTGTGTATGTGCGCGCTGCTACAGATCCATGGTTCATTATGTACAGGTTGGCTATTCATCAGCTGATTTTATTTATGTCATTGCATGGTCGAGGGATTGTCAAAAGGAGATGGCAACTCAAAATGAAACCAACACATTGGCAACATTTTACTTACACATACAAAAACTGCTAAGTTTTATGTTTCCATTCCATAACCATTCGCACCAACACCAATACACAGATTTTGACAATTTGAACAGACATATTTTGTTGCTTTTACAGATGAGCCAACCTGTAATGTTGAACATGTACAGATCCTACTTGTAGACCTGTACTATGTCCGCCATGCAGACAATGACATTTGATTTGAAAAATAAGAAGCGGAAACGGAAAGTGGAACGCTGCCAACAGAGTTGCATTGTGTTTTGACTTCATTAGGCATTCGATTAGCTACTATAAATAATAATAGATTTGAATTTGTAGGGAAGATGAGCTCAATAAGCGTCTAATGTAGAAAACTGCCTTTATTATTCATAAGCCGTCTGTGTGAAAACAGTATTACTTGTTTACTTGAGATTGAGCAACACCCTGATATTGGCCTCATGTTGTCTTTTCCACTGAATTTTCCTCTTTTCTTTGTCATTGGTATCATTCGCACTGTCACCTACTGTAGCTACTTTGAATTCGTTCATTTTCTTCATTTTTGCTAACTCCTCATTTCTGCCGCCATCTTCGTCAACGTGCACTTTGGCACTATAATGCCTTTGTAACGGAATATAATTCCCGTTACTATTTTCTGTCTTGATTTTTTTAGATCTTTCTTCTCGTTCTCTTTTAAGTCTTTGACTCTCAGTCAACTCTAATTCATTCTTTTTGTTTTGTCTTTTCCTATAACTTGTCCTTTTATTAACATTTCTGTAATCTAACCATCCTAAGTCCATGTCCGAGTCCGTGTCCATTCTTGTCCTGTCCTCATCATCTCCATCCCCTACAACCGACGCCGCCACGTCGGCCATCTTTCAACACCAACAACAACCAATGCTCCAAAAAACTTACCCAACGTCAACAGCAAAAAGTATTATCCAAATAGGTTTTACGTCTGGCCAAAACACTTACAATTTCACAATATTTCAATGTCTTTTTCCTTATTTAAAACACAACTTTCACAATTTTTAAGTCCTACCCACTCTTTCCTTTTTTTTAATAATTTTTTTTCCTTATTCAACCGTTTTTCCGAATCCGTCCGTATCATCCAAAAATCAGCGTAGAAGTGACCATAGTACAGGTTTACAAGTATGATATGTATGAGAGGGAAACAATTCCTTCTCTTTCTAACACACTGCCGTTTGACACTTCGGTCAGTGTCAAACTATTGGGAACTCAGTGGAACATACGTTTGACACTGAACGAAGTGTCAAAATTACCGGGGTTGTCTGTCGTGGAAAGCAACGCAGGGAAACAAAAAAGGAGCGGAATATCAGAAATGGGTTGCTGTGATGGTAAATTTTTTTGAACGAATTAGTATGAAAATGTACTACACCTATATGGGTCCTACAGAAAATTATACAAAAGTCTTGAATTGGGGTATCTGAGGACGCTTAGTTATTCCAGTATTAAGAATACAAACACGGTGCTAAGTTTTTCTACCAGCTCAAAAGTTCTCTGCGAAAAAACAGTTTGAAACCGAGGTCGACTGCAATAAACCGTGCAAAAATATGGAAAGAGAAATGAAAAGACGCGTTTTGTCCTGTTATAAAATAGTCCAAATGCGAAAAGTATTCGAATTATTGGAAGCGAGGCAAAAACACGTCTATTAATACCTCCGCCGACGTGTTTTGATCGTGTTTTAGCAATCGTCCCCTATAAGAAAGTATCACAATTTGTTAATTAAAATTATCCAAAACATATGGATTTTAAAGAAAGATGTAATTAAGTGCTCGTTTGAAAGTAAAATAAGGATATTTCTTTGTATTTTGCAATAAATATTTTACACAGCTTTCGTTACCAGCTACTACACTTTTATTTGACCTAAGAAGTACAACAGGGCCAAATAGCATCCACACAAAAAACGAACAAGAACAAGCATTTTATCAGGTGAGCGTGGCTGTGTATGTGCGCGCTGCTACAGATCCATGGTTCAATTATGTACAGGTTGGCTCATCTCATCAGCTGATTTTATTTATGTCATTGCATGGTCGAAGGGATTGTCAAAAGGAGATGGCAAACTCAAATGAAACCAACACATTGGCAACATTTTACTTACACATACAAAAACTGCTAAGTTTTATGTTTCCATTCCATACCATTCGCACCAACACCAATACACAGATTTTGACAATTTGAACAGACATATTTTGTTGCTTTACAGATGAGCCAACCTGTATATAGTTGAACCATGTACAGATCCTACTTGTAGACCTGTACTATGTCCGCCATGCAGACAATGACATTTGATTTGAAAACTAAGAAGCGGAAACGGAAGTGGAACGCTGCCAACAGAGTTGCATTGTGCTTTTGACTTCATTAGGCATTCGATTAGCTACTAATGAATAATAATAGATTTGAATTTTGTAGGGAAGATGAGCTCAATAAGCGTCTTAATGTAGAAAACTGCCTTTATTATTCAATAAGCCGTCTGTGTGAAAACAGTATTACTTGTTACTTGAGATTGAGCAACACCCTGATATTGGCTCATGTTTGTCTTTTCCACTGAATTTTCCTCTTTTTTCTTTGTCATTGTATCATTCGCACTGTCACCTACTGTAGCTACTTTGAATTCGTTCATTTTCTTCATTTTTGCTAACTCCTCATTTTCTGCCGCCATCTTGGCAAACGTGCCTTTTGGCACTATCATGCCTTGTAACGAATATAATTCCCGTTACTGTTTTCTGTCTTGATTTTTTTAGATCTTTCTTCTCGTTCTCTTTTAAGTCTTGACTCTCAGTCAACTCTAATTCATTCTTTTTGTTTTGTCTTTCCTATAACTTGTCCTTTTATTAACATTTCTGTAATCTAACCATCCTAAGTCCATGTCCGAGTCCGTGTCCATTCTTGTCCTGTCCTCATCATCTCCATTCCCTACAACCGACGCCGCCACGTCGGCCATCTTTCAACACCAACAACAACCAATGCTCCAAAAAACTTACCCAACGTCTACAGCAAAAAGTGTTATCCAAATAGGTTTTACGTCTGGCCAAAACACTTACAATTTCACAATATTTCAATGTTCTTTTTCCTTATTTAAAACACAACTTTCACAATTTTTAAGTCCTACCACCTCTTTCCTTTTTTTTAATAAATTTTTTTTCCTATTCAACCGTTTTCCGAATTCCGTCCGTATCATCCAAAAATCAGCGTAGAAGTGACCATAGTACAGGTTTACAAGTATGATATGTATGAGAGGGAAACAATTCCTTTCTCTTTCTAACACACTGCCGTTTGACACTTCGGTCAGTGTCAAACTATGTGGAACTCAGTGGAACATACGTTTGACACTGAACGAAGTGTCAAAATTACCGGGGTTGCTGTCGTGGAAAGCAACGCAGGGAACAAAAAAAGGAGCGGAATATCAGAAATGGGTTGCTGTGATGGTAAATTTTTTTGAAAGAATTTAGTATGAAAATGTAGTACACCTATATGGGTCCTACAGAAAATTATACAAAAGTCTTGAATTGGGGTATCTGAGGACGCTAGTTATTCCAGTATTAAGAATACAAACACGGGTGCTAAGTTTTCTACCAGCTCAAAAGTTCTCTGCGAAAAAACTAGTTTGAAACGAGGTCGACTGCAATAAACCGTGCAAAAATGTGGAAAGAGAAATGAAAAGACGCGTTTTGTCCTGTTATAAATAGTCCAATGCGAAAAGTATTCGAATTATTGGAAGCGAGGCAAAAACACGTCTATTAATACCTCCGCCGACGTTTTGATCGTGTTTTAGCAATCGTCCCCTATAATAAAGTATCACAATTTGTTAATTAAAATTATCCAAAACATATGGATTTAAAGAAAGATGTAATTAAGTGCTCGTTTGAAAGTAAATAAGGATATTTCTTTGTAATTTTGCAATAAATATTTTACACAGCTTTCGTTACCAGCTACTACACTTTTCTTGGACCTAAGAAGTACAACAGTGCCAAATAGCATCACACAAAAAACGAACAAGAACAAGCATTTTATCAGGTGAGCGTGGCTGTGTATGTGCGCGCTGCTACAGATCCTACTTGTAGACCTGTACTATGGAAGTGACACACTGCCCTACAGAAAAGCTGATAGTTTTACTAATACAATCACACTTGTAATTGACAATGCTGATCCTGCGATGACGTAAACATTGATACTCAAATTTATGTATGTTCCTTTGTTCGCTCACGCATGTCCGCATGTACCCAACGACAGCAAATAATCATGAAAAAGGACTCAAACTGGGAAAGCTTCGGACACCTGGTACAGAAAAAAGAACATACAGCAGATACCATTATGCATGTGAGACAGATACATAATTCTCAACGGAATTTTATGTATGCGAGAACAGTTTATCCGATTTAATCATGTTGTCACTACTGACTGTCATATGACAATCAAATGATTATCACGGTTGTTTTGTTATTTTTTAAATTCCCCATTTTCAACCGACGAAAACCATATAAAAAGTAAGTTTAAAAAATGAAAAAGAGAGCATTTCAAAGCTCCATGCTAAAAGAAAAAAAAATCGAAAATAATATTAAAAATACCAAAAGCTGTCGGAATGTGTGGGGCGCACTCAAAAAATTGATACGCGAAAAATAATAGTGGTTAGTGGTGATTCATTTTTAAATGTGTTTCCGCATGAGGAAAGCGCTCTTCTGTTGTTTTGTTATTTCTGAATTTAAATTGAACATTCTGAACTCGAATTCTTATAAAACTATTTATTTTAAACAAATAAGAAACACCGTATGCTTTTATCACGTACAAAATTAAAAACGTAATGAAATAAAGTAAATAAAAAGCAAAAAGCATTGTTTCACTTTGGCGGAATATAATAATGGTCATTATGATAGTATAACAGTCAAACCTGATATCTACTGTAAACTATCATTTATGACACTTTTTGATAGTTAGAGTGTCAGCACTGATCCAGGAAAATGAATGAGAGTGAGCAGTACGGCTATATACTTAATCAGTAGGCCATGTTGGTGTATAAGAAAGAGACAAAAACTCACACGTACACAGTTGTTTACATCACATTTGCGCAAGTCCCCTTAAGTTTGTGATAGAAAGTTTGTATGAGGCGCTGATCGTTAGGTTGACATGCTGCTGGGTCCCTACAAGAATACTGACTATCATATGACTATCATCTGATTGTCAGCAATGTCAACCCAACGATCAGCGCCTCATACAAACTTTCTATCACGAACTTAAGGGGACTTGCGCAAATGTGATGTAAACAACTGTGTACGTGTGAGTTTTTGTCTCCTTTTTATACACCAACATCGCCTACTGATTAAGTATATAGCCGTTACTGCTCACTCTCATTCATTTTCCTGGATCAGTGCTGACACTCTAACTATCAAAAAGTGTCATAAATGATAGTTTACTGTATATATCAGGTTTGACTGTTATACTATCATAAATGACCATTATTATATTCCGCCAAAAATGAAACAATGCTTTTTGCTTTTTATTTACTTTAATTCATTACGTTTTTAATTTTGTACGTGATAAGCATACGTGTTCTTATTTGTTTTAAATAAATAGTTTTATAAGAATTCGAGTTCAGAATGTTTAATTAAATTCAGAAAATATCAAAACAACAGAAGAGCGCTTTCCTCATGCGGAGACACATTTAAAAATGAATCACCACTAACACTATTATTTTTCGCGTATCAATTTTGATAGTGCACTTTGAAATGCTCTCTTTTTCATTTTTCAAAACTTATTTTTTATATGGTTTTCGTCGGTTGAAAATGGCGGAATTTAAAAAATAACAAAACAACCGTGATAATCATTTGATTGTCATATGACAGTCAGTAGTGAAACATGATTAAATCGGATAAACTGTTCTCGCATACATAAAATTCCGTTGAGAATTGTGTATCTGTCTCACATGCATAATGGTATCTGCTGTATGTTCTTTGTTCTGTACCAGGTGTCCGAAGCTTTCCCAGTTTGAGTCCTTTTTCATGATTATAGGCTGTCGTTGGGTACATGCGGACATGCGTGAGCGAACAAAGGAACATACATAAATTTGAGTATCAATGTTTACGTCATCGCAGGATCAGAATGTCAATTACAAGTGATGAGTGTATTAGTAAAAACTATCAGCGTTTCTTGTAGGGTTGTTTAATCCAATACATGATAGTTCAATGTAGATATCAGGTTTGACTGTCTTATACTATCATAAATGACCATTGTTATATATCCGCCAAAATTATGCAAACGCTGCTTTGCTTTGTATTCTTATTCATTAAGTCGTGTTTTAATTGTACGTGATAAAAGCCTTACGTGTTCTATTGTTTAAAATAATATGTTTATAAGATTCGAGTCAGAATCTTCAATTAAATTCAGATAATAACAAAACAACAGAGAGCGCTTCCTCATGCGGAAACACATTTGATGAATCACCATCTGAACACTATATTTGTCGCGTATCAATTTTTGAGTAGCGCCCCATCATTCGACAGCTTTTCGGTAATTTTTTAATATTATTTTCGAGTGTTTTAGTCTCTAGCATGGCGCTTTGAAATGCTCTCTTTCATTTTATACTCAGTGAGCAGAGCTCACAGCGTATATTAAGTTTGATTGGATAACGGGTTGGTTTGTCTGTAATATAGAAGGATCGAGATAGATATAGACTTCCATATATCAAAATAATCAGGCTCGAAAAAAATTTGATTGAGCCATGTCCTGTCCGTCCTGCCAGTCCGTTACACGATACCTGGATGTAACTTTGAGGTACCTTGATAGAAATTTGGTATGTAGGTTCCTGAGCACTCATCTCAGATCGCTATTTAAAATGAACGATATCGGACTATAACCACGCCCACTTTTCGATATCGAAAATTTCGAAAAACCGAAAAAGTGCGATAATTCATTACAAAGACAGTATAAAGCGACGAAACGTGGTAGATGAGTTGAACTTATGACGCAAATAGAAAAGTAGTAAATTTGGACAATGGGTGGCACGCCCACTTTTAAAAGAAGGTAATTAAATTTTTGCAAGCTGTAATTTGGCAGTCGTTGAAGATATCATTGATGAAATTTGGCAGGAACGTTACTCCTATTACTATAGTACGCTTACTAAAAATTAGCAAAATCGGAGAAGGACCACGCCCACTTTATTTTTAAAGTAAAATTTTAACAAAAAATTTAATATCTTTACAGATATAAGTAAATTATGTCAACATTCACTCCAGTAAATGATGTGGTGCAACAAAATACAAAAATAAAAGAAAATTCAAAATGGGCGTGGCTCCGCCCTTTTTCATTTAATTTGTCTAGGATACTTTTAACGCCATAAGTCGAACAAAATAACCAATCCTTTTGAAATTTGGTAGGGCATAGATTTTATGACGTTAACTGTTTTCTAGTGAAAATGGGCGGAATCGGTTGATGCCACGCCCAGTTTTTATACACAGTCGTCCGTCTGTCCTTCCGCATGACGTTAACACGATAACTTGAGCAAAAATCGCATATCTTTAATGAACTTAGTTCACGTGCTTACTTGAACTCACTTTATCTGGTATGAAAAATGAACGAAATCCGACTATGACCACGCCCACTTTTTCGAGTCGAAAATTACGAAAAATGATGCCATAATTCTATACCAAATACGAAAAAAGGGATGAAACATGGTAGGTAATTGGATGTCTTATGACGCGAAATTACTTTAGAAAAAACTTATAAAATGGTTGTACACTACCATATTAAGTAGAGAAAATGAAAAGTTCTGCAGGGCGAAATAAAAACCCTTAAAATCTTGGCAGGTATTACATATATAATTAAATAGCGATCCACACGATAAGGTTCTGGTCACCTGGCCACATTTTGGGCGATATCTGAGGGAAAAACGCCTTCAGCATATACAACTACCACCACTCCCTTTTTAAAACTCTCATGTAATACCTTTAATTTGATACCTTATCGTACAAACTCATTCTAGAGTCACCCTGTCCACCTTTAGGGCGATATCTCGAAAAGGCCGTCCACCTATAGAACTAGCTCACGCCCTTTAAATACTCATTAACACCTTCTTTGATACCCATTCGTACACATATTCTAGGTCACCCTGCTCCACCTTTATGGCGATATCTCGAAATGCGACACCTATACAACGAAGGCCTCCTCCCTTTTAGAACTACTCATAATACAACTTTCATTTGATACCCATATCGCACAAACACACAGTCTAGAGTCACCCTGAGTCCACCTTTGTCGCGATATCGAACGGCGTCCTACCACTATAGAATACACTAGCCACTCCCTTTAACATACTCATTAACAGTCCTTTCGTTTGATCGCCCATATGCCCACAACACCAAACGAATTCCGGAGTCCCCCTGGCCACACTTACGCGATATCTCGAACGGCGTCCACCTATGCGTATAAACTAAAGAGGATTATCTCCCTTTTACAATACGTCATTACACCTTCTGTGTTGATACCTCATAGTGCTCAATCAAAATTCTAAGGGTCATCTGCGTCCACCTTTATGGCGATATCTCTGTGAAACGGCGTCACCTATGGAACTAAGGGTTACTCCCTCTATACTACTCATTAACACCTTCTCATTTGATACCCATATTGTACAAAATCATTAGCGGTCACCCCTGGTCCACACTTTATGGACGATATATCGGAAAATGCGACCACCATATACAACAACCAACCAACTCCTTTAACAAACCCTCATTCATACCCTTAAATTGATACCCATCGCAAAAAAACATTCTAGACCACCCTGCGTCCACTTGTGGCGACATTTCGAAACGGCGCCAAAATATAGAACTAAGGCCACTCCCTTCTTAAAATAATCACAATTACTTTAATTTGATACCATATCTGTACAAACAAATTCTAGGGTCACACATGGTCACCTTTTATGGCGATATTTCCCCGAAACGGCGTCCACCTATAGAACTAAGGATTACTCCTCTTTAAAATAATATCATTAACACCTTTCTTTTGCACTACAAAATATTGTACAAACAAAACTCTAGGGTCACACCTGCTCAAACTTTATGGCGATATCCCGAAAAACGGCGTCCACCTATGGAACTAAGGATTAACTACCATTTTAAAAATAATCATTAACACATTCTTATTGATACCCAAATTGTACAAACGCAATTCTAGAGTCACCCTGGTCCACTTCTATGGCGATATCTCCCCCCGCAAAAGGCGACAAACTATACATCAACCACCACACTCCCTTTTAAAACCCTCATTAATACCCTTAATTTGATACCCATATCGTACACAAACACCATCATAGCCAACTCAAACCATGGTCCACTCATTTATGGCCCCCCCCCCATATTCCGAAAACGCGATCCACCATACAACTAAGGCCAACCCTCCACTTTAAAATAATCATAACACCATTTCTTTGATGCCCCACAATGCTACAAACAAAATCTAGGGCACCCCCCGGCTCCACCTTTATAGCGAATCTCGAAACAGCGTCCACCTATGGATAAGGAATCCACTCCATCTTAAAAATCAATACATAACAACCTTTCATTTGATACCCATATCGTACAAAATGCATTCTAGAGTAACACCTGGACCACCTTTATGGCGATATTTCCCGAAAAGTGACCACCTATACAAAAACCACCGATCCTTTCAAAAAACCTCATTAATACCTTTAAATTTGATACCAATATCGCTACAAAAACATTCTAGACTCACCCCATGGTCCACTCTTTTCTACTGCGATATCTCGAAAAGCGGCAATCCACCATAGAATCTAACGTCCCACGCCTTTCTTAAGATACTATTACCACACCATTCATTTCATCCAGACAAATTGTACAAAACAAATTCTAGGGTCAAACCCTGCCCACCTTCTATGGCGAATATCTCGAAAACGCGCGTCCCTATGCGAACTAAGGATTAATCCTTTTAAAATACTCATTAACATCTTTCATTTGAATACAAATACGTACAAACGCCATTCTAGAGTCAAACCGATCACCCTTATGGCTAATCCCTAAATGCGCGTCCACCTATAGACCAACTATGGCCCACTCCCTAATAAAAATACTACTTAACCCTCTCATTTGATACCATGTCAACAAAACACCATTCCAGGGTTTCCATCGGACCTTCATTTTCCTACATGGCATATTTCCCTTACGTGCCAATAAGATCTCAAATGAGTATGTAATGTTCGGGCTACACCCAGAACTTAACCTTCCTTACGTTTAAACTAATTTTTATATGGTCTTTCGTCGCGTTGAAAATGGCGGAATATAAAAAAATAACAACAAAAAAAAACACGTGATAAATAATTGATGTCATATGACCGCTCAGTCGTGACAACATGATTAAATCGGATAGATAAGAAATATAACAACTGTTCTCGCATACATAAAATTCCGTTGAGCAATTACGGTATCTGCTCTCACCATGCATCCAATGGCACTCTGCTGTATGTCTTTTGTTCCCCTGTACCAGGTGTCCGACGCTTTCCCAGTTTGAGTCCTTTTCATGATATCAGGCCGTCGTTGGGAACATGCGGACATGCTCGTGATGCACAAACAAAAGGCAACATACATACATTTGAGTATCAATCGTTTACGTCATCGCAGGATCAGCATTGTCAATTACAATGTGCTTAGTGTATTAGTAAAAGCCGTGGTTACTCACGAACGTACGTAGAAAAACGTGTCAGCTGGACACGACCTATCTTAGAGTGTGCAATGTAAACGAAAACTCACCGACGTGCAACGCCCGTACGTACGTAGCCGGAACGTAGAGAAATCAAAACAATTTTGATTTTTTCCGTAAGTCAAGAACGTGGTCAGCTGATCGCTCTCTCACTAGACAGAGTTGCCCAGTAAACTTTTTGTGCGCTAATTTTGCCGTTTGCAGTCTTATACAAAAACACCTAATTAAAGTTTGAAAAATTGTGAAAATAATTCGAAATAATTATGTAAAAGTGCAGATTAGTAAAATATGTAATCTCTTATATTTATTAATATTAATTCCAGCCTTTTACAACATCAAAAATTAAATTGGAAAAAAGTTGATGTTTCCATAAACATGCATGCAAAATGGTCAATGGCAACAGTGCTTATCTGTAAACAATACACACACAAATATGTTATGTACATGTACACAGACGCCACACAATGATTCCTACGGGCTTGAGAGTTCGGTCAACACGTGCTTCGTACGACAAACGGCCGTACGTACGGCACACGTCGGTGGGTAATTGCCGCATACTATCAGCGTTTCTTGTAGGGTAATTAATCAATGTTCACAGAAAGTGATTTAAAATTTTGCAATCATAATTGCAATTTAATTATTCATAGATATGCACAGTATTGCATAGCTTTTAAAACGAGCTGCTTATTCAGCATAAAATTATAATCCGTAATTTGTTCCGTTATAATTCCATTAAAGCCTCGACACAAGCCCTTTTCATATAGATGAGTTTAACACAAGCTTTTTGCATTATGAGTAGATTGCACGCATTTTTATGGAGGAACGGTGAGAATGAGCGACACTGGCGCCATCTGATATTGAAAAAGTAGCCATCTCCCAAATTTTGTTACAAGCAAAGCATAAGAAGAAGAATATGACATTTGTTTGGTTAAGGGTGTGACACACTTTGCAAGTGAAATTTTTTCCACTGTTGGTACATTTTCTAACACATTTTTCGCAGGTTAAAAACTGTAATATAACAAATGAATACGACACAAAATATGTTAGCAAGTATCTTTGTATGTGAATGGGCAAAGGCGTAATAAACTTCATTGCAACTCGTCTGAAATTCCCACGAACGTACGTAGACGTGTCAGCTGACACGACCTAACTTATGAGTGTGAAATGTAAACGAAACTCACCGACGTTCAACGCACGCACGTACATAGCGCGGAACGTAGAAAGACAAAACAATCTCTGATTTTTTTCCGTAAGAAGTGTCAGCTGATCGCCTCTTCACAAGACAGAGTTGCCCAACAACTTTTACGTGCTATGTTTGGACCAATTGCAGTTGTTATACAAAAAGGCCTAATGATTGTTTAAATTTTGTTGAAATATCCTAAAACTATTATATAAAATTGGAGGCTACAAATAAATGAACTAGAAATTATTATACAGTATTTGTTTCTGCCATTGCACCATGAAAAATTGTAATTCCAAAAGTTGATGTTTGCATAAGCATGCATGCAAACTGGTGAATGGCAACAGTGCTCTTGCTGTAAACAATTACACAAAAATATGTTATGTACATGTACACAAGACGCACACATTGATTCATACGGGCTTGAGGGTTCGTTCAAACGTCGTTTCGTACGACAAACGTCCGTACGTACGGCACACGTCGGTAGGTAATTGCACACTTTATACGTAAATCGAGTTGGTATTATGTGGCCCACGCAGGTTATCAATTCCAATTTTTCAATATGCTTTCACTTGTACTTTCATTAATTCCTGTTGGGAGTGCACAACCACTATCTGACACCAGATCAGTGAAGCACTGCATCTCCCAAATCCTCCGAAAAGCTAGAAGAAAGCACAAAGCCAACCTTGAGGCCTATTTAAATGTTCGGCTCAACTAAAAAAAGCCGACAAATTACAGTTGAGCCGAGGATGACCCGCACGACCACTCTGACTGAAACGACTAGAAACGGAGTGTAAATTGCTCTTAAAGCGGGAGTCATTGGTGCCGTATGTCGTATCGCTGTAGTCGTATCCCTAACGTAATCAGCTGTTTATCGTTACGACGGTAAACCAAAACCCAATTGGTTGGCTACGATACGGTTACGACCTTAGCGGCACCAATAATCGATTGCATTGATTCTCATAAGGTTGGTCGAATCAGCTGTTAAAAGGTTACCGATACGGTTACCGATATAAAGCACCAATGTCTCCAGCTTTAGGCAAAAAGTTGACGATTTATATAATGCGTCTTGAACTTTTTCTCTTGTGATTCAATCGTGAAGTACAACAATCAGAAAAATTTTCAAATTTTACACGTGTATACTATATATTTTGTTCTAAATATGGCATGAAACAATAGCAGAAGTGGGAATCGATACTTTTGATCCGGTACCAAAAGCTATCATCCGATTTTGCATGTAAATGCAACAACAACGATTTGAGCAAGTAAAATCCAGATAGAAGTCTGGTTCAATTTCTGTTTTTCGTTTAACTCATACGTCGAAAGGCCAAGCAGCGACATCTATTTTTGAAAAAGTAGGTATATTAAAGGCCGCGTTGCCAACCTAAAAAGAAGTAATTAACAAATTATCTACTCACAAATGAACCAGACTTCTATCTGGATTTATCTGGCTCAAATCGTTGTTGTTGCGTTTACATGCACAAAATTATTGATTCTGGCTCAGGATTTGCCACGGATGATAGCTAAAGACGGCACATATCACCATAACCAGATAAAACAGCTGATCGAACCTACCTTATGGAAATCAATGTAATCGATTAATGGTGCCATACCATAACGCTAACGCCATAACCATATCATAGCAATTGCTTTTTGGTTTCTCGCCATATCCATAACCTAAAAATATTCTTAGTTGGTGTATTTAATCAGCCCTATTCTGCATGTTTGACTTGGATTGGAATTTTTCGATTTGGCAATTTTGGTATTCTGTGTTCCAATCTCTTTCGATTCAGCTTCGACATCGTTCGATTTTGTGTATCCTGCATTTCGATCGTAGTTCCGTTTTTCTAAGTTACAAATTTGTTGGCGGAAAATTATTTTCTTATTTTTTTTCTTAATTTATAACAGGAATTTTATCAAAAATGTAGTAAAACTTGTTGAGAAACGTAAAAGACTTCATGGTGATTTTTTTTATACGTTTCCAACACAAGTGCAGTATCAGACGTTGGCTATTTAATGGCAACAAAGCGGGATATGATGAATCCTGGGAAGCTAGCCTTCGCATAAACATTCTTGCGTCACTTGTATATTCCTCCTCTTCCACTGGGTTGAAATGTTATCCACTGAGGGCATTAATTTTGGTTGCATTACATCCAGAAACATAGACAGTGATCTTTGACAACTGTGGACTCTCTCATTCCTACATTATAATCCGCCCCTATTTCATGCTGGTGGCCACCGTGGTGTGATGATAGCGTGCTCCGCCCTACCACACCGTATGCCGTGGGTTCACCACCACGGGCAAAATCAACATCAAAATTTAGAATAAGTTTTTCAATTAGAAGAAAATTTTCTAAGCGGGGTCGCCCTCGGCAGTGTTTGGCAAGCGCTTCGAGTGTATTTCTGCGATAAAAAGCTCTCAGTAAAAAAAATCTGCTTGGAGATGCCGTTAAAAAACATGTAGGTCCGTCTGGCAATTTGTAGGGAAAACAAAGAGGAGTACGACGCAAATTGGAAGAGAAGCTCGGCCCTAAGATCTGTGGGCTTCTTTGTCGGCAGAAATATTCCAACAAATGATGGTCTAATGAAATGCTTTATCGCTGCCGAACAAGGAAACACACTGTATAACTTTATATAAATATTTCTGATTTTATTCGCGGATGAACAACAGTGTTTGCGATTTAGTTTTTACAAATTTATGATGAATGCGTGCGCTTGTCACGGCCGCTCGAACAAAGAACAAAGTAAGAAAAAGTATAAAACTCATTTTGACATTATCATTGAATGACATGTGAATCGTGTCGCGAAGTAATGACTCTCATTGACTATTGTAAAAAGGCTAGTTCGTAAACCGCACAGATCTCTTCGGAGGTTATCGCGCCTTACATTTATTTGTATTTTATTCGTGCTGGTAACTGCCTTCTGCAAAAAATCTCAAAGCAGCTACTACAATATTAAGGGCAGATGTCGATGCCGAAGTCCTTGGACGGAATTTGCCCCGCAAAAATATCTAACACATACTGAAAGCATCCTTATTAAGTCGAAAGTTTTTTTGAACCTAAATAAGAAAATAAGTCATTAAATTTTACCACTTTAAGTTAAATTTCTTACAAGTCATCACTCATCTCAAATGGATTACACAATCTCGCAATATTTGCCTTTCCATTCTCGCCTGGCCATTTTCGTATGCGTTGCTTTCCAACTCCACAAATAATGCCGCGGCTATTGATTCATTATAATAGACAGCTATAATTTGTGTCTGTTCGTTGGGTCCAGTTATATGCCAAAGCAAGCTGCGTAATAGATGAAGGTGAAGCGAAAACGTAAACAATCCTTGCGGAGAGAATAAATAAATCTTATAAGTATTTTACAGCCAGTGCAATGAAATTAGCATCCATAAAATTCAGAAAATGTCAGCTATAATCGTGCAGGAATCCGTTTTAACAAAACTTGGTGGCCACGGCAGGGGATTGCCAAAAGAACGATAAAAACACACTTACAATTATGAAAGCACTTTACTCAAAAAAATATAACACTGCGGCAATATATTCTATTGCTGTTTTTGTACAAAATGGCGTGGATAATGAAATATAAACGTTTTTTCTGTGTTTTTTACAAATTTTCTTAAATTTATTTTGTCTCACACATTCCGTACAACAGCTGATTTTGAACAATCATTTGCTCTTCCTCTTCTCGTTACGATTCCGTTGTAATGCAGAATATCGAACTTCAATTAAAGCGGAGCGTAGAAACGGGAACATAATCGAAATGAAGAATAGGGGTGAATAACTTTTTGTAGATTTTTTTCATTGTTTTGGATTACGTTATGACTAAGAGACTTATTTCATAGATGAATAGATTTGCAACTCTTTGTTTCGAGAGAGCGCTGTCAAAATGCACATTTTTATCAATGATGCCACTCCAAAGAAAAATGAATAGAACTGAAAATGGGGATTTTTGACATACATTTCGGCGATTATAGTTTCAATCATTTGAATAAAATGATAGTCGTAAAATATTTATTTCTTTAAACTTATTTTACAATAATACGACTAGTTAGAGTTAAATATAAACAAATCTAAGTAAAATTTGCATTTCGATTAAATTAATTAGTCAAATATTGTATCGCATTTAACTCGCAGTGAAAACCATATATTCTTTTGAAATTTCAGTAAATCGGACCTATGATATAATAGTTAACATCATTTAATAGATAGGGGTTTATCCTACATGTTGACGTTCCAGGTTCTGTGATCAAAATTGACTGGTTGCATTGGTAGTTCATATTTACAAAACTGTTTTTGGTGATAACTTTTAAATGCGAAATAATATTTACCCTCCGCCTTCGAACTAATAATACTTACACAAAAAAGTATTTTTATCCTTTTTCCCATAATTTTTGAACGCTATTCTACAGTTGTAGGTCAAACTAAAGTTTGCCGAAATTGTTGGCCCGTTTTTCGTTTTGGCTGGAACATTTTTTATTCTGGCACCCGCTTCAGCTGGCGCGAGGGATTTATGTGTGATTGTTGCCACAACAACTAGAAGATAAATCCTTCGTGAGAGCGAAAATATGAGAGCGTAAACAAAAGATTCGTATCAATCTAATCTATGCCTATTTGTTGTGGAATATGTTTGTACTTTTTCGCGTTTTCTTAATTTTTATGAAATTTTCACGATTTAATCGATCACATTGGAGATGGTTATGAATATGGGTATGGCGTTATTGTTAAGGGAGTTTAATTGGCCTTTATGCGTGTCTGTAACATCGCCACAATCACACAAGATGTTGCTTTTGTAAATATAAAGGAACTCCGGTCTTGACAATTGAATTTTATTTCGCCTTGCCCATTCACATACAAAATTTCGCGAAGCACTGTTATAAACATTCTCCCTATACAGCAAACATACTGCTAACATATTTTGTGTCGATTGTTATATTGCAGTTTTTAATTGCGAAAAATGTTAGAAAATTTACCAGCCAGTGGGAAAAATTATTTCACTTGCAAAGTGTGCCAACACCCTTAGCGAAAGCAACTGTCAAATTCTTCTTCTTATGCTTTGTTTGGAACAAAATTTGGAGATGGCTACTTTTCAATATGCACTTAATCCTGAGACATTTTCTAACATGGCAAAGCTTTTGCAAGGTCATTTTGATCTTAATATTATTAAAGACTCATGGAGGAGAATTTCAGTCGTGCCCATTCCTAAAGCTGGGGCGAATTTAAATGAGATTGGTAACTTTAGACCAATTTCCCTAATTTCGGTTGTGATAAAGAGTATACATTTGGTTATTAAGGAGTTGTTAACTGATTTTGTTGAGAAAAATGGCATTGTTCCTAATAGAAGTTTTGCCTATAGAAAGCATAAATCCACAACGGTATGTCTTAATGAATGCCTTCAGGTTATTGGTATTGAAAAAAATAACAAAAAAAAAGGTTTTTGTATGCAGCTTAGATTTATCGAATGCATATAACTGTGTAGATATAGTGAAGTTGATCGAAATACTTAATAAATGTGGTGTTGATCGTAAAGTTTTTAGCTGGATATATAATTTTCTTCACAGAAGAACATTAATATTAGGAAAAAATCAAATAGACATTGAAAATGGTTTGCCACAGGGTAGTATTTTATCGCCTATTCTTTTTAATTTATATACTGCAAAATTACATCTTCTAAGTGATGATAGTACTCATATTTTTCAATTTGCAGATGATTTTCTTATTGTCTCGGTTGGTAGGTCTCAAGATAGGGCTTTTGAAAATTTACAGGCAAAGGTTTTAGATTTTCAACAATCTTGTAATCAGTTGTGTTTAGATATTAATGTTACTAAGACAAAGTTTATGTATATGGCTAAAGGTAACAGAAATTCCCTTTGCATTAAGGGTTGGAGAGAGTCAAATTGAACAAGTAGGTCAAATTAAATTTCTTGGCAGAGTTTTAAATTCGAGTGGTTCTTTAAATGATCAAGTTATTAAGGTTAAGAGAGAGATAGTACAGGCAAATAATCTTGTTAAACGTTTAACTTCTATAAAAGCTGGTCTTTCTCCTAAAGTTGCTATAAATATTTATAGGGCCTTTGTTAGATCAAAACTAGAGTATGGATGTACTACATGGGCAAATGCTCCAAGTGGTTACAATCTAAGGTTGTCTAGAGTTGTTAGTGATACCTTGAGAAGGTGTATAGGTGTGCCACCAAGTGCGCCGGTTCATAGTAGATTTGTGATTGCAGGTGAGCTGCCACCCTTATTTAGATCTAAATGGTTAACTGGTAAAGAGTTGGTTCAGCAGTGGATGAAAAATTCTGATCTAAGGGAATTGGTTGCTAATGGACCACAAATTAATACCAGTTACAGCATAACTTATTATAAGTTCAAAAATATTTTTGATAGAATTATTACCACTGTAGGTTTCAATAAACATCCTAATCTTGTTTTTAAAAAGCATAGTCTTGTTGGGTCAAAAAAAATTATTCGAATGTCCAGGTAAAGATGATGTATAATGAAATGAAAAATACGTTGATTGGAAATGGTTTTTATATCTTTTCTACGGATGCTTCTTGTTCTAGTGACTGTGTTGGGTGTGGTGTATATGATTTACAGAACAATGTGTCTTTTTTGTATAAATTAAATGAAAAATTTTCATCTATTACTGGGGAGCTTATAGCGATTAAGCAGGCTATAAATTTGATTGCTAGGCAGAAGAGAGAAAAAGCTATTGTTTTTTCTGATAGCTTATCAGCGTTGGAGGTGTTAGATAAGGTGTGTACTGACAATTTTATTGTAGCTGAAATTCATAACCTACTGTATCAGTTGCGTGAAAATTTAGTTACAGTTCATTTTATTTGGGTACCAGGTCATATGGGCATTGATTTAATGAGAAAGCTGATATTGCTGCTAAAACTGCTGTGTTAGCGGGTCAGAATTTGGTTATTGGGCTTACTCCATATGAAGCGCTTTTGAGGATTAATGATGAAATTTGGAATGATTGGAATAGTGATTTCAGAAATTTAAGTCTTTCTGTAGGTAATCGTTTTGCGGAGGTTTTTAATGATGTTATCAAAATTCCGTGGTATAGAGACAAAAAGATTAATTTTAGTAGTATTGAGATTAAGCTTATTAATAGATTAATGATGGGTCATACTTATTGTAATTATTACCTTAGTAAGTTCAACACCAGGGTCTCCAGTCACTGTCTTTCCTGCAATTTTCCAGAAACGGCAGATCATATAATTTTTGATTGTTGTTTGTTTCAATCAAATCGAATTAACTATAATATTTTTAATAAATTTAACAGTCTCACTGAGTTATTGAGATCAAGGAATATAGGTTATTATAAAGAGTTAATAGACTTTCTTAAAACTATTAACAAGTTTGAACATTTATGATAATAACTTTTGTATAAATGCATATACATCTTATTGTTGTTAAAACAAAAAAAAATGTTTGAATCTTGATAGTTTGTTAAACCTCATCTTGAGGAATGGCTAGGTGACAGTTGGATGCACTGTATACTTTGCCAGTATGGCATTTGCGGTGTTCAATGTCATGAAATGACATTAGCTTGCTGTCATTTGGCGGAATCGCAAACTGAGGGATGATCACACACACATATTTATGGATTGGAGATAAGAAACATCTAATTTGGATTACACGAAGTGAATTAATTGAAAGAAACCCTGGGAATTTTCAAATATATATTAATAATTTTGTGACTGGCGTGGTGCCAAAGGAAAAAAACCAAAAAAATTAACTTTATGCAAATAACAGAATTGAAAGATAACCTGGCAGTATAAGGGCTCTGCAAAGCACCTTGCCAACCGACGCTTGCTTTTGCGGTGTCAATTAAAACCATCACACAAGATGTTGCTTTTGTATATATAAATAACTCCGGTCTTGGCAATTGAATTTTATTTCGCCTTGCCCATTCACATACAAAATTTCGCGAAGAACTGTTATAAACATTCTCATTGTACTAAAAAAATACTTGCTAAAATATTTTGTGTTTATTCATTTGGTTAGCCGCCGTGGTGTGATGGTAGCGTACTCCGCCTACCACACCGATGCTTCTGGGTTGACGCCCCGGGCAAAGCAACATCAGAATTTTAGAAACAAGTTTTTTTCTATTAGAAGAAATTTTTCTAAGCGGGGTCGCCCCTCGGCAGTGTTTGTCAAGCACTCCGAGTGTATTTCTGCCATGAAAAGCTTCTCAGTGAAAACTCATCTGCCTTGCAGATGCCATTCGGAGTCGGCATTAAACAAATAGGTCCCGTCCGCCAATTTGTAGGAGAAACGAAAAGGTGTACGACGCAAATTGGAATAGAAGCTCGGCCTAAAATCTCTTCGAAGGTTGTCTCGCCTTACATTTATTTTTTTTATTTTATTCATTTGTTTAATTGCAGTTTTTAACTTTGAAAAACGTTAGAGAAGTACCAACAAGTGAGAAAAAATATTCCACTTGCAAGGCGTGTCAACACCATTAGCCAAATAAATGTCAAATTCTTCTTTTGATGCTTTGTTTGCATTAAAAGTTGGAAGATGGCTATTTTTTTGTGTCAGATGGCGTCAGTGTCGCTCGATCTGCTATTCTCTATAAAAGTAAGTGAAATCTACTCATAATGCATAAGATATGGGCGGTCAACAGAATATGCCCTGCTGGACTTTTGTTCTCACATATATAGGGAACTAGACAATAAAAAGAACTGTGCTGGACTGTTCGTTGATATCACTAAAGCATTTGACATGGTTGATCACCAAATTTTATTAGACAAATTGTATTTTGCGGGCTTCCGTGGGTTTATATATAATTGGTTTAAATCTTATTTGTCAGGAAGAATTCAAAAAGTAAAAGTTGGAAGTAGTATAAGTAACCCAGTTACAATTAGCTTAGGTGTACCTCAAGGATCTGTCTTAGGTCCTATTCTATTTTTGATTTACCTTAATTCAATATTCTCGCTGCCATTGTATGGAAAAGTAACAGCCTTCGCTGACGACCTTGCTATCGCCTATGGTTCATCGACCTATCTGGATTTAGTAGCAGGAATCAATAACGATGTGCATTTGCTAAGAGTGTGGTTTGCAGCACATAAGCTCTGTGTCAGCAAGAAAACGAAGTTGATGTATTTCAATTTGCATCCAAAATCCTCACCTGACATAGCCATTGTATTCCATGCTACTGACTGCAAACGTTTTGTACTAAATAATTTTCTGTTCTGTGCATCGTTTAAAGCTG
Organism: Eurosta solidaginis; assembly: GCA_029619165.1. Taxonomy (NCBI): domain Eukaryota; kingdom Metazoa; phylum Arthropoda; class Insecta; order Diptera; family Tephritidae; genus Eurosta; species Eurosta solidaginis. The sequence continues at coordinate 22,148 of JARSSU010033638.1, forward strand.
AAGTAAATTGTTCCGATAAGTGCTTCACTATTGAAAAAGTAAGCGACTTCCAATATCTTGGTGTTATTGTTGACCAAAACTTGAGTTGGTCTACGCATATTTCTCGTTTGAAGTCCTATTTGCGATCTTCCGTTCGTTATTTTTACAATTTAAGAAAAGTTTGTTCAAACGAAACACTTAAAACTATTTACTACGCTTTAGTGGGGTAGCGCTGCAGGTAATAAAATCCAGCAGCTTCTAACTATTCAAAAATGGGTCATAAGAAAAATATGTAATGTTGATCGTTTTCACCACTCTATGGAGTTGTTTAGGGATCTGAAAGTTCTTCCTGTTAAGCATATGTACTACTATAAAACGTTAAAGATATTTTTCATTCGCTGTGGGTATTTACATAGCCTGGTATCGGGCAAAACTCATATGGACTTGTGTATGTCCCGACCTCTCGAACAACCAACTTCAACAACTTCTTTACTATCGTTTCTTGTAAAGCTTTTAATGCGTTGCCTGCATGTATACGTGTCACTAGAAATCTGAATGAGTTTTTGGAAAAGGTTAAATCTTTTCTACTAGAGAAATCAACGAAGACATCAAAAATTTTGCTGAACCATAGCACTTAAAAAAATATATGTACATATTGTATTAATATATTTTTATTACTTATTATTTTTAATCAAACTTCACCCCACGCACTATTTTACATGTTTTTGAATTCAATTTTATTCGGAGATGGCATCGATACTAAAATACATATATTTTTACAGAATGCCTTACTTTCTTTCTGTAATTATGGTTAATTTAATTTAAGTCGCTATTGTAACATATATGCTGTTTTGAAAGAAAATGAATAAAAAATGAAATGAAATGAAAAAAATGAAATGATTGTGTTAAACGCATCCATATGAAGAACTACTTGACTGGGCTTTAAACGTCTAGAACAGAGGGCAGATTCAGTAGCAGTGAGTAAATTTAAAATTTTTCTTCATATAAAAATAAAAAAAGATCTACAAATTACAATTCACACTTACTGAAGACATCCCCAGGGGTCGACTGCTATATGCGTCCAAGTATATCGAAAGAGATGTCAAACGGCAACTTCTATTTTGGAGCTGTAGATTTTATTCAAATATTGCAGTTCAATCCATGCAACGAGCAATTTGGCGTTTACCATTTGTTGACTACGTACACAAAACTCATATAAGCTGCGTTTTTTATACCCAGCTGTACTTGTACACAGGTTATTATAACTGTGATTGGATAACGGTTGGTTGTACAGTAGGGCGGATCAAATTGTATGGTGAAAAAAACTGCAGGTGCACATCCAGGTTTTGAATCTATGGGTCATACTGAGTAATATTGTCCATGGGACAATAGGTCTGAAATGAATTTCGAGCCTCCCTAATCAAGTGAGAAAATTTTGATATAAAATGTTTCTACACAAAATTAGGGAGGTTCGAAATTCATTTCAGACCTATGGTCCCATGGGCAATATTACTCAGTATGACCCATAGATTCAGAAACTGGATGCGCCTTTTCAACAATAAAATTGACCCGCTCTATTGTACAGGTATAAAGGAATCGAGATAGATATAGACTTCAATAAAATCATCAGTATCGAAAAAAATTTGATTGAGCCATGTCCGTCCGTCCGTTCGTCTGTCCTTTACCACGATAACTTGGGTAAATATTGAGATATCTTCACCAAATTTGGTACACGAACTTATCTGGATCCAGAATATATTGGTATTGAAAATGAGCGAAATCGGATGATAACAACTGCCACTTTTTATATATATAACATTTTGGAAAACACAAAAAACCTGATTATTTAGGAATTAATACACCTAGAATGTTGAAATTTGACGTGTGGACTGATATTGACACTGTTGATAAAAAATTTTAAAATGGGCGTGGCACCGCCCACTTGTGATAAAATCAATTTTACAAATATTATTGATCATAAATAAAAAATCGTTAAACTATCGTAACAAAATTCGGCAGAGAGATTGCCTTTACTATAAGGAATGCTTTGGAGGAAAACTAACGAAATCGGTTAAAGACCACGCCCCATTTTATATAAAAGATTTTTAAAAGGGTCGTAGATGAAAATAATAAGCTATATCTTAGCGAAAAAGAGCTTTGTATCAATAGAATTTTAAATTGAAATATCACATTAAATTGGAAAACACTAAAATTTTTGAAAATGGGTGTGGCACCGCCCCTTTTTTATCAAAGCAATTTTATATGTTTGGGGAGCCAAAACTCGAAGAAAAATTTACATATCGTAACAAAATTGGGTACACATAATTTCCTTATAGCAGGAAATATTTCTAGTAAAAGTGGATAAGATTGGTTAAGGACCACGCCCACTTTTATATAAATGACTTTAAAAAGGGTCGTAGGCAAAAATAATAAGTTAAATCTTAGCGAAAAATAGTTTTGTACCAATCGTATTTTGTGCCAGTATAACAAGAAATGGGAAAAAATTCAAATCTTGAAAAATGGGTGTGGCACTGCCCCTTTCTTACAATGAATTTCCCAACGTTTCTGGAGTCATAACTCCACGAAAAATTTGGTGCACATATATGCCTTTTAACAGGAAATATTTTCAATAAAAGTGGACTAAATCGGTTAAATCGCCTTCTTTTATATAAAAGATTTTCTACAAGTGCGTAGATACTTTACACCTCTGAAATTGCTGTGCATAAAGTTAGTACTACTAAATCTTAATACGCATTACACTCGCAAGTATACCGCCGAAGCAGTAACATCGTTTTGTTAAAAATGTCGTCATAATTACACATTCGTTTAAGTGTAAAAGTGTTTTGTAAAAAAGAAATGTTCTATGTAGAGTAAAAATTATAGATTTTGTTCCAAAAACGCAAGTATACCGCCGAAGCAGTAACATCGTTTTGTTAAAAATGTCGTCATAATAATTACACATTCGTTAAGTGTAAAAGTGTTTTGTAAAAAAGAAATGTTATATGTAGTAGAGGTTTACGCCGATAGCTTTATCGGCGGGCGGCGGCCGTAGGCTCTATTATATACCGGCGGCGTATGCGGCGCGCCGACGTACGCCGGTGTTCTTACTTTAAAAAGCTTGATTTTTCTATTTAAAAAATAATATTTGAAAGGTTTTGTTTGTATGTATTTAAGGAAATCAACATGTTGGCTATTTCGGAATGATCCGGGGTTTTGCCTCAAGATCTCGCAGACCGTTCGAAAATTTTCAGGAGTAGCTCCCTGCGGAGGGATTGTCCCTCGTTCACTTACTCCAGAGAGGCTTCGGACCTAACCCCGGTCTTTTGAATTGGTACTGCTGCGTCTGCTGAAAAGAAATAGAGATACATAAAATAGCCGCACTTTTGTCTGCATATCTCGTGCAAAGCGTAGTTTCACCTAGGGTTACCTCCTAATAATCGTCGCGAACACAATTTCTTTAAATCATTTGTGGCTCCTTGGAGGTCACGCACAAAGGCGACTTACGGGTGCTATTAATGGTCTATTAATACTCATGACTCTCGTAGCACAGGGCGCCTCCAGTGTTTTCGGCTGTTTTTAAGAGCTACAATTCCGATGTGCGAACAGTAGCAATCCCTACAACCAGTCGCTACCGCGCGTTCTGACCCTCACACCATATGCCAGTACAGAAGCTATAGGACTGCGACTTCGAACTCATACCTTCGTCGACTTCACTTTCCTAGAAGCTCTAGGTGTAGCCCCTAAGACTTTCCAACGGATCCTTTTGTCGCGCTATGCTGCCGAGCTACACCAGAGAAATGCCATGAAACATTAGGGAGTGACTATTCGGCCAAGGATGCCGCCTTCGAAATCAAAAGCAATCTAAGTGGAAGTCATTGCGTAATGGGTGAAAATCGTATAATCCTCGGCGCATCTGCATGATTAAAATTTTACAAATTTACCTTTGTCTGCATATCTCGTGCAAAGCGTAGTTTCACCTAGGGTTACCTCCTAATAATCGCCGCGAACACAATTTCTTTAAATCATTTGTGGCTCCTTGGAGGTCACGCACAAAGGCGACTTACGGTTGCTACTAATGGTCTATTAATACTCATGACTCTCGTAGCACAGGGCGCCTCCAGTGTTTTCGGCTGTTTTTAAGAGCTACAATTCCCGATGTGCGAACAGTAGCAATGCCTACAACCAGTCGCTACCGCGCCTTCTGACCCTCACACCATATGCCAGTACAGAAGCTATAGGACTGCGACTTCGAACTCATACCTTCGTCGACTTCACTTTCCTAGAAGCTCTAGGTGTAGCCCCTAAGACTTTCCAACGGATGCTTTTGTCGCGCTATGCTGCCGAGCTACACCAGAGAAATGCCATGAAAACGTTAGGGAGTGACTATTCGGCCAAGGATGCCGCCTTCGAAATCAAAAGCAATCTAAGTGGAAGTCATTGCGTAATGGGTGAAAATCGTATAATCCTCGGCGCATCTGCATGATTAAAATTTTACAAGGACCCTGGATAAAATTTTTAAAATGTAGACCAAAGTTTGTAGACGTTTGTGTTCGCAACATTGATTTCAATAGTCTTCCTTAAATCAAAAAGATATTTTAGAATGACCGATTTTAAGTTGAAAGATGTTTACTGCTGTTTTCCGGCCTTATAATATAAGAGCTCATTATGGATGACCGCGTAGCTTCTGTTTTCAGACTTGTTCGAATGTCCACTACGTTAGGGTAGTCAGCACACACGGTCATTAGTTCGACTGTCTTCGGAAAGCTTTTGCTTCACCACTTTGAGTGTTCTTGCAAAGGAAAAAGCCTACCTGTAAATATATGTGCCTACCGTATTCACATTTGTAAAAGGAGCCGTAACGTGTAGTTGATGTTTAAACTTGGTTATAGGCTATAATCAATGTAATTCACTCCAAGGGACTAGTTTTGGATAGGGCCGTCAACTTTAGAAGATGTCAAACCGGGATACTTGGGTGTTGAAGGATGAAGTGTGAAAATCAAAATTAACATTTCAGACGCTATTGTATAATTTCGCAAATAAACAACAGATGTTTGAATGTAAGCCCAAGCGATTTTTCAAACCCTTCTCAGACATACATATATCCTCAACTTAAGTATGAGGTAAGAATCATTTCAATGGACTGGTTATGCCCCTAGAACCTACTAAAGGATTTTGCATCACTGATTTCGATTATTTTTTCAGCCAATCGCAATATAATATTATCGGCACCTTTTTTGGGTATTTTGGTTTTTTTACAACTTGAGATAATTTGAAAACAATTTAAAACGCCTTGGGTCATTTTATTTGAATTCATTGTTCATTATTAATTTTTTGAAAAAAATATGCAAAGTGAGCATATAAATTTATTATATAACTTTTCTTTTAGTGTTTTGCTTTAATAACTTGATGATTTGGGTGATGCAAAGTCCGTGTTATGCTGACATCGAAAACGCCGTTTTTTTTACATAACTTTTGAACAGTTAAGGCTCCATTACTGATACTTAGCATAGACTTGACTTGGCTTGCGAACTGTCACTTACAGTTCTGTTAACTGAACATTGCATGTTACTGATTACTCAAAACTTAACTTGACTTAGAAGTCTGTTGAATTTTGATTTTCTATGTAAGTTCTAAGTGACGTTTACATTTTGAGATGCCATTTGTTTGCTTCCATTTCATTTTGACATTTTGTCACACAAATTGACATTTATTTAAAAATAAATTTCAACGCTGATTATGATGCCAGATTTTATGCGCCAAGTGGAGTATAATCGTGTCTAAGTTGCCAAGTTTACGCCAAGTCAAGTCAAGTCTATGCTAAGTATCAGTAATGGGGGCTTTAGAAAGAGTTAAATTTCGCAATTAGTTTCTTATAAGTGGCAGTTATGCGCATGCGTTGATACCACTTTCGACCATATCCGACCAATTTTCGACATGAAGAATAATGGCATAAACAGTCTTAAACGAGTAGAAAATATAGTAACGCGCCGGACGCCGCCGCCGCCGCCGCCGAAAGTCAAAAATATCTCTACTATGTAGAGTAAAATCTATAGATTTCGTTCAATTAAAATTAACTTTTTATCTAATTAAAAAGGCATTCATGTATAAAAAACATTAATAATATGTACATTAAAATTGAATTTGTATAAAATAACGGAGCTACAAAACAAGACTTTAAACTTTGTATAATGGAGGAAATATGCTGCATGAAATAACGGAGCTACGAAACTGTAAAAGAACAGTAATGGTTAATCACACCATTACGTTACCACCCACGTTCTACTTAACATTAAATCGAAAGTTAAAATAAATACATAAAATACTACTAAAAAAAAATTAGTAACCTAGATAAATAAAACAGTTATGGACAACATTTAATGCAAAATCTTTGCATGAAGCTACATGGATAATCAAAAGAGATATATCTATTACACTGGAACTTTTTAAATTGTATATGAATACAACTTGACATGAGACTTAACTATAAATTGGAAAAATATTAACTAAATTGGACAAAAGAACAAAGATTGGATACGATAAAATTTTGTGACAATATATACATACATATATATACATACAAAATAGAAATTCACATAATACATAATTAAATGTACGGTTATGTACACACATTCACATTTTACATATAATTGCTACGCTATATAAACCTAATATGAAGAAACGCATAACCAGAATGAATATAAATTCATTAAAATATAACACCTGATACGACGAAAATTCATTTACAAAAATAAGATTATGTAAATATTGGCAAAAAATCATAACATAACAACTATAACAAGTGCATTACAGTACCCTGTCTGGTTTCAACTTCACAATTAAACAAATTCATACAATTGGAATTACAACTTTACAATTAAAAAATTAATAATCTACATAAAGAAAACAAGTCACCACTGGGAATTACCCAAAGCGCTGAATTATTTAACAAATCAACATGACACATGATGACTAAATTAGTATTTCTATGACAATGGGAGGATGTCTGAGGCCACTGGCTTGGGCATGATGGGGGTATCACTTGCTGGATGGGAGTGAGATTATAATACTGACATAAAAATATAATTGTAACGAAGAATTACAAATCTTGAAAAAGCACATGGCAACAAGCCATATATTTAACAATTACAATATTTTTACCAATTACAAGGAAAAAATGTTTGCTACGGGTTTTTACTTTGCGACATGTGTTAGGTGCTTAGGCACGTCTAAATGTTGCAAGTATATTACCCTTATACGTTTGTTAACCTGGCGGTTTAAGAGGCAATTTAAGGGTCCTCTTGCCATTTATTGGAATTGGAAGATTCAATTCCCAAAACCGGAAAAAAAATATTCGGTACACCCTGTGCTGTGGCTATTTATTTACCCACTGCCGCTAGATGGGTCTCCTAAGCATTATCTGCGAGGACATGCTTTGTTTTTACGCGCAAACGTGTAAAAAACACTACTATTACCAAATTGCAATCGCAGCAGTGACGTCGCGTCGCTTGAAATTTACGTACCTTTAAATAGCACTGCTGTATATGTGTTTGGAGCATAAGATAGCCATATGTAGTTGGAATTCTGGAAGAGCCCAAGTAAATACCGGCGAGCGCACAAAATTACGGAACATACCTATATATTTCTCCATTGGTTTATTTGTGTTTATAGGAGCGATTTTTCAAGTAAATCTCAGCTTTTTGTGTTTAATGTTTTAAAATTAGCACTGCTATAATTATTATTAAATACAAAATACTTTATTTACTATCGTTTTGACTTTTGTAAGGTTCCTGATGAAATCACAATTGCGGACTCAACATATTTGAAATTCCGGTTGTGCACATGTGCTAATACTTGGTTCAATTGTAGTTATGGTTATTGTGCATAATACGTGTCTTCCAAGCCAAATTAGTAGAGAAGATGTTTGCCGGGTGCCGGAAACAATCAACTTTACTGCCGAAGAGGAAAAAACTTTGGAAACATGGCGCATTAATAAAATCTTCGAGAAATGCATGCAATTGTCTAAGGATAAACCGAAGTAAGTGCAATATGATTAACAAATTAAATAAGTTATATTGAGTGAGTAATGTATGCACTTATTCACTGAAGATACACATTCTATGATGGCCCACCTTTTGCTACTGGCCTACCGCATTATGGACATATATTAGCCGGTACTATTAAGGATATTGTAACACGTTATGCATACCAACAAGGGTATCATGTTGATAGACGCTTTGGATGGGATTGTCATGGTTACCGGTTGAGTTTGAAATTGATAAGCTCTTAAATATACGAGGTCCCGAAGATGTAGCAAAAATGGGAATTGTAGCTTATAATTCGGAGTGCAGAAAAATTGTTATGAGGTATGCCAAGGAATGGGAAGAAATAGTCACGCGGATGGGTCGTTGGATTGATTTTCGTAATGATTATAAAACACTTTATCCATGGTATATGAGACTATTTGGTGGGTTTTCAAACAGCTTTATGACAAAGGTTTAGTATATCAAGGAGTTAAAGTGATGCCATATTCAACGGCTTGCACAACTGCGCTCTCCAACTTCGAATCCGGACAAAATTATAAGGAAGTTGTTGATCCATGCGTTGTAGTGGCCTTAAAAGCGGTGAATTTGAAAACACATACTTTCTCATATGGACAACAACTCCGTGGACACTACCATCAAATTATGCATGCGCTGTTAATGCCAATATGATATACGTTAAGGTAGGTTTACGGTAAAGTTTTTACATAAAATAATGCATTATGTATATTTATAAATGTTAAAAAAATTAAATGTTTAAATAAATTATAAAATATATATTTAAGGTGCTCGATAAAGCAACAAATCGTTTTTATGTGTTGGCCGAATGCCGTTTAAGTTATGTTTATAAAAATGAGAGTGAATACGAAATTGTGGACAAATTTCCTGGAAAAAAACTTGCTAATCAATCTTACGAGCCCATCTTTCAATACTTCGTGGAACAAGGCAAGAGTGCTAATGCTTTTCGCATACTAGTAGATGATTATGTTACAGAGGACTCTGGTACCGGTATTGACATAATGCTCCCTATTTTGGCGAGGACGATTATCGCGTTTGTTTTAACGCCGGCATTATTACAAAGTCCAGCACTGTGATTTGCCCATTAGATGAATCTGGCCGTTTAGAAACGAGGTTACAGATTTCGCTGGTTTATATGTTAAAGATGCTGATAAAAAAATTATAGCTAAACTTAAAGAGGCTGGAAACATTGTATCGGTGGGACAGGTTAAGCATAGTTATCCATTTTGTTGGCGTTCCGATACACCCTTGATATATAAAGCTGTACCATCTTGGTTCGTACGTGTAGAACACATGTCAAATAATTTGTTAGCATGTAGCTCACAAACCTATTGGGTACCAGAATTTGTACGTGATAAACGTTTTGGGAATTGGTTAAAAGAAGCGCGTGATTGGGCTGTAAGTATGTATTCAATATATTTGCATTAAATTTACTAATACTTTTACATTTAGATAAGCCGCAATCGTTATTGGGGTACACCAATACCTATATGGCGTTCACCATCTGGTGATGAGACTATCTGTATTGGTAGTATTAAACAATTGGAAGAACTGTCGTGCAGAAATTACTGATCTACATCGTGAGGCCGTAGATGAAATTGAAATCCCATCTGCTATACCTGGCAATGCACCACTTAAACGTATTAGCCCTGTTTTTGATTGTTGGTTTGAATCCGGTTCTATGCCTTTTGCACAACAACATTTTCCATTTGAAAATGAAAAAGATTTTATGAATAATTTTCCAGCTGATTTTATTGCTGAAGGCATTGATCAGACACGTGGTTGGTTCTACACATTACTAGTCATTTCGACAGCTTTATTCAATAAGGCACCATTTAAAATTTGATTGCTAATGGACTTGTTTTGGCTTCAGATGGCCAGAAAATGTCAAAACGTAGAAAAAACTATCCAGATCCGATGGAGGTGGTGTGTAAATATGGTGCTGACGCACTACGTTTATATTTGATTAACTCGCCAGTTGTACGAGCTGAGAATTTACGTTTTAAAGAGGAGGGTGTACGAGATATAATCAAGGATGTATTTTTACCATGGTATAATGCTTATAGATTTTTATTGCAAAATATTGCGCGTTTGAAAAAGAGGACCTCTCAGATGGACATCTGTATAGTATGATAAAAAAAGGCATTTCGATAATATCGAAGAATCATCTGTACTTGATATCTGGATAATTTCATTTAAAGAGTCCTTAGTCGATTTTCTGGCCAAGGAAATGAAACAATACCGCTTGTATACTGTGGTGCCACGGCTGACCAAATTTATAGACCAATTGACAAACTGGTAGGTACTAGGAGGTCGTTAATATGGAATCAACCATACATACGATCCAATTTATAAAATGATAATAATTTATAAATTAATTTATAATTACAGGTACGTACGTTTAAATCGTCGTCGTATAAAAGGTGAATTGGGCAAGCAGGAATGCATACAATCATTGGATACATTATACGATGTACTTTATTCAATGGTTAAAATGATGGCACCATTTACACCCTTCCTCTCTGAATATATATACCAGCGTTTGGTACTTTTCCAATCGAATGGTGCTATTGAAAAACGCATCATCGGTTCATTTTCAATTTATGCCTGTTTGCAATCGCAGTCTCATACGCAAAGATATTGAAAAATCTGTAGCATTAATGCAATCAGTTGTTGAACTGGGTCGTGTAATGCGTGATCGACGTACTTTACCTATAAAATATCCTGTTTCTGAAATTATTGTCATACATAAAGATACGACTTGCTTGACTGCTATTAAAAGTTTAGAAGCATTTATATTAAGTGAATGAATGTAAGAAATTAACCCTGAGCTCAGATAAGGAGAAATATGGCATAACACTGCGTGCTGAACCGGATCACAAGTAATTTCGTGTAATTTCAATCCGGTTTTTTTTTATTTATTGAAGAAACATTATCGGCTTTTTTTTATTTATCGCTTATATTATTTGTTTGCCTGTAACCGCTCCTTCAATGATTGATTTCACACGGAATCAAAAAAATAATTTAATTATTG
>JARSSU010033642.1:0-61639 GCA_029619165.1 Eurosta solidaginis
TTTTTTAAAAACATACTATTTAATATTCAAAAAAACAATTAAAAATGTAAACAACGTGACATCAGGATTGGACAAGGCGACAGCCGTTTCGATTTTACCTGTAAATCTCTTCAAAGCCTTTTCTCGGGAGCGGGATCGAACCCGCACTCCTACGATAGTTGAAATGGTTACAAAACGCATTCAGCTACGTCGTGCCTTAGTGTTGTAAAGTTTTTCCCAATTGCCTTCTTTTTGCATTATTAATCTTCTACACATCACATACTCGTATGTCATTATGTGTTGAAGTTATGCATTTGTAAGGCGGTTTCAGAGAAACTTGGTATATTTCTGTTTTTGTTCTATAACGAATTACCAAATGTTGTCTGTTGTATGAGTTAATCAGGGATTGCCCGTATTGCTTTTATAAGATATGAAAACATTTATTTCAAGCAATTTTAATTTTATAATTTATTGTCCGTCCTGATGTTCACGTTGTTTAAATTTTTCCCAAATTATTAAATAAATTATAAAATTAACAAGTAAGGAAGGCTAAGTTCGGGTGTAACCGAACATTACATACTCAGTTGAGAGCTATGGAGGCAAAATAAGAAAAATCACCATGTAGAAAATGACCTAGGTAACCGTGGAATGTGTTGGTATGACAGGTGTATCAAACGGAAGTATTAAAAAGTATTTTAAGAGAGAGTAGGCCATAGTTCTTGGATGGACGCCATTTAGGGATATCGCCATAAAGGTGGACCAGGGCTGACTCTAGAATTTGTGTGTACGATATGGGTATCAAATGAGAGGTGTTACTGAGCATTTTAAGAAGGGAGTGGGCCTTAGGTCTATCGGTGGACGCCTTTTCGAGATATCGCCATAAAGGTGGACCAGGGTGACTCTAGATGTTTGTACGATATGGGTATCAAACGAAAGAGGTGTTATGAGCATTTTACGAGGGAGTGGGCTAGGTCTATAGGTGGACGCTTTTTCGAGATATCCCATTAGAGGTGGGCCAGGGGGTGACTCTAGAATGTGTTTGTATGATATGGGTATCAAATGAAAGGTGGTAATGAGTATTTTAAAAGGGAATAATCCTAGTTCTATAGGTGGACGCCTTTTCGAGATATCGCCATTAGGGTGGCCAGGGGTGACTCTAGAATGTTGTACGATATGGGTATCAAACGAAAGGTGTTACGGAGCATTTTAAGAGGGAGTGGCATTAGGTCTATAGGTGGAGCCTTTTCGAGATATCGCCATATAGGGTGGGCCAGGGGTGACTCTAGATGTGTTTGTACAATATGGGTATCAAATTAAAGGTATTAATGAGGGTTTTAAAAGCGAGTGGCCTTAGATGTATATGTGAAGGCGTTTTCGCGATATCGACCAAAATGTGGACCAGGGTGACCAGACATCATCTGTCGGGTACCGCCAATTTATTTATATATGCAATACCACGAACAGTATTCCTGCCAGATTCCAAGGGCTGTTGATTTCGCCCTGAGAACGTTTTTCATTTCTTCTACTTAATATGGTAGGTGTCACACCCATTTTACAAAGTTTTTTCTAAAGTTATAGTTTGCGTCAATAAACCAATCAAATTACCATGTTTCATCCCTTTTTTCGTATTTGGTATAGAATTATGGCATTTTTTCATTTTTCGAAATTTTCGATATCGAAAAAAGTGGGCGTGGTTATAGTCGCGATTTCGGCCATTTTTTATACCAAGATAAAGTGAGTTCAGAGTAAGTACGTGGACTAAGTTTAGTAAAGATTATCGGCCCAGCGGAAGGACGGAGGACGGTGGATTGTGTATAAAAACTGGGCGTGGCTTCAACCGATTTCGCCCATTTTCACAGAAAACAGTTACCGTCATAGAATCTATGCGCCTACCAAATTTAAGAAGGATTGGTAAATTTTTGTTCGACTTATGGCATTAAAAGTATCCTAGACAAACTATATGAAAATGAGCGGAGCCACGCCCATTTTAATTTTCTTTTATTTTTGTATTTTGTTGCATCATATCATTACTGGAGTTGAATGTTGACTAATTTACTTATATACAGTAAAGATATTAAATTTTTTGTTAAAATTTGACTTTTAAAAAATATTTTTTTTAAAAAGTGGGCGTGTTCTTCTCCGATTTTGCTAATTTTTATTAGCACATATATAGTAATAGGAGTAACGTTCCTGCCAAATTTCATCATGATATCTTCAACGACTGCCAAATTACAGCTTGCAAAACTTTTAAATTACCTTCTTTTAAAAGTGGGCGGTGCCACGCCCATTGTCCAAAATTTTACATAATTTTCTATTCTGCGTCATAAGTGTCAACCACTCTACCAAGTTTCATCGCTTTATCCGTATTTGGTATGAATTATCGCACTTTTTAGATTTTTCGAAATTTTCGATATCGAAAAAGTGGGCGTGGTTATTGTCCGATATCGTTCATTTTAAACAGCGATCTGAGATGAGCCAGGAACCTACTACCAAATGTCATCAAGATACCTCAAAATTTACTCAAGTTATCGTGTTAACGGACGGACGACGGACGGACATGGCTAAATCGAATTTTTTTCGATACTGATGATTTTGATATATGGAAGTCTATATCTATCTCGATTCCTTTATACCTGTACAACCAACCGTTATGCAATCAAAGTTAATATACTCTGCGAGCTCTGATTAACTGAGTATAAAAATTGCTTGAAATAAAAGTTTTTCATACATTAAAAAAGCAATACGGGCAATCTCTGATTTAAATCATACAATTAACAAGTAAGGAAGGCTAAGTTCGGGTGTAACCGAACATAACATACTCAGTTGAGAGCTATGGAGACAAAATAAGGAAAATCAATCTGGGGTAACCCTGGAATGTGGTTGTATAACATGTGTATCAAATGAAAGGTATTAAAGAGTATTTTAAGAGAGAATAGGCCATAGTTCTATGGATGAACGCCATTTAGGGATATCGCCATAAAGGTAGACCAGGGCTGACTCTAGAATTTGTTTGTACGATATGGGTATCAAATGAAAGGTGTTACTGAGCATTTTAAGAGGGAGTGGGCCTTAGGTCTATCGGTGGACGCCTTTTCGAGATGTCCCCATTAAGGTGGACCAGGGGTGATTCTATAATGTGTTTGTACGATATGGGTATCAAATGAAAGTGTTAATGAGTATTTTAAAAGGGAGTGTCCTTAGTTCTATAGGTGGACGCCTTTCGAGATATCGCCATAAAGGTGGACCAGGGGTGACTCTAGAATGTGTTTGTACGATATGGGTATCAAATGAAAGGTGTTACTGAGCATTTTAAGAGGGAGTGGGCATTAGGTCTATAGGTGGACGCCTTTTCGAGATATCGCCATTAGGGTGGGCCAGGGGTGACTCTAGAATGGTTTGTACGATATGGGTATCAAACGAAAGGTGTTACTGAGCATTTAAGAGGGAGTGGGCATTAGGTCTATAGGTGGGACGCCTTTTCGAGATATCGCCATTAGGGTGGGGCCAGGGGTGACTCTAGAATGTTTGTACGATATGGGTATCAAACGAAAGGTGTTACTGAGCATTTTAAGAGGGAGTGGGCATTAGTCTATAGGTGGACGCCCTTTCGAGATATCGCCATTAGGGTGGGCCAGGGGTGACTCTAGAATGTGTTTGTACGATATGGGTATCAAACGAAAGGTGTTACTGAGCATTTTAAGAGGGAGTGGGCATTAGGTCTATAGGTGGACGCCTTTTCGAGATATCGCCATTAGGGTGGGCCAGGGGTGACTCTAGAATGTGTTTGTACGATATGTGCATCAAACGAAAGGTGTTACTGAGCATTTTAAGAGGGAGTGGGCATTAGGTCTATAGGTGGACGCCCTTTCGAGATATCGCCATTAGGGTGGGCCAGGGGTGACTCTAGAATGTTTGTACGATATGGGTATCAAACGAAAGGTGTTACTGAGCATTTTAAGAGGGAGTGGGCATTAGGTCTATAGGTGGACGCCTTTTCGAGATATCGCCATTAGGGTGGGCCAGGGGTGACTCTAGAATGTGTTTGTACGATATGGGTATCAAATGAAAGGTGGTAAGGAGTATTTTAAAAGGGAGTAATCCTTAGTTCTATAGGTGGACGCCTTTTCGAGATATCGCCATAAAGGTGGACCAAGGGTGACTCTAGAATGTTTGTACGATATGGGTATCAAACGAAAGGTGTTACTGAGCATTTTAAGAGGGAGTGGGCATTAGGTCTATAGGTGGACGCCTTTTCGAGATATCGCCATTAGGGTGGGCCAGGGTGACTCTAGAATGTGTTTGTACGATATGGGTATCAAATGAAAGGTGGTAATGAGTATTTTAAAAGGGAGTAATCCTTAGTTCTATAGGTGGACGCCTTTTCGAGATATCGCCATAAAGGCTGGACCAAGGGTGACTCTAGAATGTTTGTACGGTATGGGTATCAAACGAAAGGTGTTACTGAGCATTTTAAGAGGGAGTGGGCATTAGGTCTATAGGTGGACGCCTTTTCGAGATATCGCCATTAGGGTGGGCCAGGGTGACTCTAGAATGTGTTTGTACGATATGGGTATCAAATGAAAGGTGGTAATGAGTATTTTAAAAGGGAGTAATCCTTAGTTCTATAGGTGGACGCCTTTTCGAGATATCGCCATTAGGGTGGGCCAGGTGTGACTCTAGAATGTTTGTACGATATGGGTATCAAACGAAAGGTGTTACTGAGCATTTTAAGAGGGAGTGGGCATTAGGTCTATAGGTGGACGCCTTTTCGAGATATCGCCATTAGGGTGGGACAGGGGTGACTCTAGAATGTTTGTACGATATGGGTATCAAACGAAAGGTGTTACTGAGCATTTTAAGAGGGAGTGTACATTAGGTCTATAGGTGGACGCCTTTTCGAGATATCGCCATTAGGGTGGGCCAGGGGTGACTCTAGAATGTTTGTACGATATGGGTATCAAACGAAAGGTGTTACTGAGCATTTTAAGAGGGAGTGGACATTAGGTCTATAGGTGGACGCCTTTTCGAGATATCGCCATTAGGGTGGGCCAGGGTGACTCTAGAATGTGTTTGTACGATATGGGTATCAAATGAAAGGTGGTAATGAGTATTTTAAAAGGGAGTAATCCTTAGTTCTATAGGTGGACGCCTTTTCGAAATATCGCCATTAGGGTGGGCCAGGTGTGACTCTAGAATGTTTGTACGATATGGGTATCAAACGAAAGCTGTTACTGAGCATTTTAAGAGGGAGTGGGCATTAGGTCTATAGGTGGACGCCTTTTCGAGATATTGCCATTAGGGTGGGCCAGGGGTGACTCTAGAATGTTTGTACGATATGGGTATCAAACGAAAGGTGTTACTGAGCATTTTAAGAGGGAGTGGACACTAGGTCTATAGGTGGACGCCTTTTCGAGATATCGCCATTAGGGTGGGCCAGGGGTTACTCTAGAATGTTTGTACGATATGGGTATCAAACGAAAGGTGTTACTAGCATTTTAAGAGAGAGGGGGCATTAGTTCTATAGGTGGACGCCTTTTCGAGATATCGCCATTAGGGTGGGACAGGGGTGACTCTGGTATGTTTTTGTACGATATGGATATCAAATTAAAGGTATTAATGAGGGTTTTAAAAGCGAGTGGCCCTTAGATGTATATGTGAAGGCGTTCTCGTGATATCCACCAAAATGTGGACCAGGTGATCCAGAAAATCATCTGTCGGGTACTGCTAATTTATTTATATATGCAATACCACTAACAGTATTCCTGCCAAGATTCCAAGGGCTGTTGATTTCGCCTTGTAGAACTTTTTCATTTTCTTCTACTTAATATGGTAGGTGTCACACCCATTTTACAAAGATTTTTCCAAAGTTATATTTTGCGTCAACAAACCAATCCAGTTACCATGTTTCATCCCTTTTTTCGTATTTGGTATAGAATTATGGCATTTTTTTCATTTTTCGTAATTTTCGATATCGATAAAGTGGGCGTGGTTATGGTCAGATTTCGCCCATTTTTTATACCAAGAAAAAGTGAGCTCAGGTAAGTACGTGGGCTAAGTTTAGTAAAGATATATCGGATTTTGCTCAAGTTATTGTGTTAATGGCCGAGCGGAAGGACAGACGGTGGACTGTGTATAAAAACTGGGCGTGGCTTCCACGATTTCGCCCATTTTCACAGAGAACAGTTACCGTCATAGAATCTATGCTCCTACCAAATTTGAGAAGGATTGGTAAATTTTTGTTCGACTTATGGCAATAAAAGTATTCTAGACATACTAAATGAAAATGGGCGGAGCCACGCCCATTTTGAAATTTTCTTTTATTTTTGTATTTTGTTGCATCATATCATTACTGGAGTTGAATTTTGACTTAATTTACTTATATACAGTAAAGATATTAAATTTTTTGTTAAAATTTTAATTTAAAAAAATTTTTTTTTAAAAAGTGGGCGTGTTCTTAATCCAATTTTGCTAATTTTTATTTAGCACATATAGAGTAATAGTAGTAACGTTCCTGCCAAATTTCATCATGATATCTTCAACGACTGCCAAATTACAGCTTGCAAAACTTTTAAATTACCTTCTTGTAAAAGTGGGCGGGGCCACGCCCATTGTCCAAAATCTTACTAATTTTCTATTCTGCGTCATAACGTCAACCCATCTACCAAGTTTCGTCGCTTTATCTGTCTTTTGTAATGAGTTATCGCACTTTTTCGGTTTTTCGAAATTTTCGATATCGAAAAAGTGGGCGTGGTTATAGTCCGATATCGTTCATTTTAAATAGCGATCTGAGATGAGTGCTCAGGAACCTACATACCAAATTTCATCAAGATACCTCAAAATTTACTCAAGTTATCGTGTTAACGGACGGACGGACGGACGGACGGACGGACATGGCTCAATCAAATTTTTTTTCGATCCTGATTATTTTGATATATGGAAGTCTATATCTATCTCGATTCCTTTATATATGTACAACCAACCGTTATCCAATCAAACTTAATATACTCTGTGAGCTCTGCTCAACTGAGTATAAAAATGAAGTTGTTTATTTTAATATTTCGTATTTGAATAGGATTTGAATATCATCTTATTACACGCAAATATTTCGTATTCAGATCGCTTTCAAAAACTATGTAGTAAAATTAAATATAAAAGTATTCAATTGAGCTTTAAATATTGCATATTCGATTCGAATTATTTCGCGTTCAATGTCATATCAAATATGTGCTTGTTTGATTTAAATAATTTGCTCTATACATCACTTTCATTGACGTTTTTAGTGAAATCATATGCGTTTGTATTTGATTTTACTATTTTGTGCGTTTGTATTTGATTCTACTATATCAGTGTAGGAAATAATTGACCCTGCGGGTTAGGTGGGCTTAGAATATATCCGCTGTAGGAAGGCCTGTCGAGAAAAGGCAAATAAAATCCAAAGCCCGTTCCTAGGTTGTGTACCAGGGTTGGGACTTGCCACATAAAAAACACTTTCCAATGCGTAATTTCAACAAGCCTCGGATGAGATCTATTTTTTCTGATGACGACCACAGGAAACGTAGAGCGGACTATGATTTTAAAGACCACGAATTGAGGGAATGCACATGGATTGAAAGTGATCGGTTTAACATACATAAATACCTGCAGTCACGGGCCTAACCTTACGATGCCCCAATTCACAGGAGCCAAGGAACGTCTGACCAATGCCCTAAGCTCGCTTATCTTGATCCCAATTGATGATGTGAGTGGACATACCATCACCGTATGGTTGGAGGCCTTTCGTGCACCTCTTCCAATAAATTGGTTATGGCAACCGGTTGCGATGCAACTCCACATTCAAGCTAAGCAACTCTTACTGCATTCGGAAATCAACCACAGACACTACGATGTTCCAGAACGCACTACCCAATAAGCAGAAACGGAGCAACTCCGCGGGGTATATGCTCCAATAGGACAACCTTAAGAGTCTTGGTCGGACTTAAGTAGCCGAAGCTATCAATTGAGTATCCATTTGCTACGTACGGGTGGCCTACGTATCTTGAACCTTCGAACTTTTTTAGGATAAGCTCCCGATGTCCGGATATTTCAGTTGATTGATGTCGTTGTAAGGCAAAATCCAATATCACCGCCTACAGCAAGCATATTCGGGGGGACAAGGCAGAAGAGCGATAGAGCCCTGCGATGTCTACTACAGTGACCATATGAACAACGTGAAATTCGGAGCAAGATGTTAGGTTTGTGGTGGAAAGAAACTTCCACGCCAATCACTATCAATCACGGTTGAGAAAAAGCATCTTGTAGCGATCCGCATTAAGGCGAAGTTTTTTTCAAATCCAATTGCATATTTTTCGAACTCGTTTATATGTGCTTACGCGCCTATAGATCATACGGACAAAAAGGACAAGTACTCATTCTATGAAAAACTAGAAAGGACATACGTTGACTTCTTAAACCATGATATCAAAACAGTGCTGAACTACTTTAACGCTAGAGTGGTCATCTGCAGTACCATGTTCCAGCATCAACAATACACGAAGCTGCTTGGCTGTCTCTGATCAACGACAAACATAGTTTCAGTGGCATGAATGTGCGCAATCTGCGAGGTCTTAATATTGACGTCGGACCACTACATTTGACAGCCAAGACACGTATACGTCTCTGTGCAGCATAAAAAGAACGCACAGTGACACGAGAAGTTTGCAATTTAAAGGCTGCCCATAGACATATGATGATCTTCGACCTGACGATGTGACCCAACGGTAGGAGCATATTACTCTCCCATTACGTGTGTTACGTTAACACCATATATTTCTAGCTAGCCCGCAAAAACAACTTCTAAGATGAGAAATGTCGCGCTGAGTTGGAACAGGAGCACAATACCTATAGCGCCACGCTTCGCATGGGCGCGGCAACGCGCTGTATATTGGAGCATTATCGGGAGGCGACGAAGCAGAGATACGCCTGTTTTGAAGGAAAAACTTGATCCGATACTGACTGATAAGATAATGCCCGAAAACTCTACCAAAAGCTCAGGTGGATGACGGAAGTTTTCAAGAACGGAGCAGATTCCTAGATGAATTCAAATAAAGACCTGGTAACTGAGTAACAGAGTGTGCTGTGTGTGGAGGGAACATTTCCGCCAATGCTAGCTAGCGAGGGAGAAGACGAACCCAAAACAAAATATAAACAAGTAAGGAAGGCTAAGTTCGGGTGTAACCGAACATTACATACTCAGTTGAGAGCTGTGGAGACAAAGTAAGGGAAATCACCATGTTGTAAAAGGAACCTAGGGTAACCCTGGAATGTGCTTGTATGAAATGTGTATCAAATGGAAGGTATTAAAGAGTATTTTAAGAGGAAGTGGGCCATAGATCTATAGATGGCGCCATTTAGGGATATCGCCATATGGGTACCAATACAAAGTGAGTTCAGATAAGTACGTGAACTGAGTTTAGTAAAGATATATCGATTTTTGCTCAAGTTATCGTGTTAACGGCCGAGCGGAAGGACAGACGGTCGACTGTGTATAAAAACTGGGCGTGGCTTCAACCGATTCGTCTTTTTACCGTCCTAGAAGCTAAGCCTCTACCAAATTTCACAAGGATTGGTCAATTTTTGTTCGACTTATGGCATAAAAGTATCCTAAACAAATTAAATGAAAAAGGGCGGAGCCACGCCCATTTGAAATTATCTTTTATTTTTGTATTTTGTTGCACCATATCATTACTGAGTTGAATGTTGGCATAATTTACTTATATGCTGTAAAGATATTAACTTTTCTTTTAAAATTTGAATTTATTTTTAAAAGTGGGCGCGGTCGTTCTCCGATTTTGCTAATTTTTATTGAGCAGACATAAAGTAATAAGAGTAACGTACCTGCCAAATTTCATCATGATATCTTCAACGTCTGCAAATTACAGCTTGCAAAACTTCTAATTACCTCATTTAAAAGTGGGCGGTTCCACGCCCGTAGTCCAAAATTTTACTAGTTTTCTATTCTGCGTCATAATCTCAACTCACCTACAAGTTTCATCGCTTAATGCGTATTTGGTAATGAATTATCGCACTTTTTCGATTTTTCGAATTTTCGATATCGAAAAAGTGGGCGTGGTTATTGTCCGATATCGTTCATTTTAAATAGCGATCTGAGATGAGTGCCCAGGAACCTACGTACCAAATTTCATCAAGATACCTCAAAATTTACTCAAGTTATCGTGTTAACGGACGGACGGACATGGCTAAATCGAATTTTTTTCGATACTGATGATTTTGATATATGGAAGTCTATATCTATCTCGATTCCTTTATACCTGTACAACCAACCGTTATGCAATCAAAGTTAATATACTCTGTGAGCTCTGCTCAACTGAGTATAAAAAAGCTAATAAATTCACTTCATTCAATGTATATGGTGAAAAACCAAAAACCAATTGTTGGCTATGGTATGGTTATGGCTAGGGCATTATGGTATGGCACCATTGACCATTACATTGGTTGGATCAGCTGTTTTATATGGAGATGGATATGCATACGTCAACTTTACCAGGGCTTTAAAACTGTATATACATTGCTTGGAGGCGAAAAAATTGAATTAAAAATTGTCTATTAAAAGCATTCAGCCTTAAATCATTTTGCCTGATTATGACAACTGTCAGTTGTGATAGTGTTATAGACAACACTGAAACCTTTCCATAAATGAAATTAATAATTAAAATTAGAGCTTACGATTTTTCTCCAACACAAGAGAGATTTTCGAGATCAGAGAAATCGAGAACTCGACTTCTCGCGAGATTCTCGTGTCTCGAAGTACTCGTAAATCTCGCGAGCTTCTCGAAATAAACTTAATTGCTGTATGGACAGTATTTATACACTTGGTTTTATTTTTACTTGTGAGTTTTTTGTTGATTATATTGCTTTCCAATGACATTTAACTCAAAACATATTTATTATACATATAATTTTGTTCACAATATTTTATTTATACATCGAGAACAACGCTTCTCGGGAGATTCTTGAATCTCGTAATACTCGCGAGCTTCTCGACTTTCAATTCTCACGAGATTCTCGAATCTTGACATACTCGTGATACTCATGAACCAATAAACAGATCACGCATTAAAAAATGAGAGAGCAAAAAATCATAGTTAGCTGGGAAATAAATTTTATCGGCGTGACGTCACCGCTTTCGACAACATATTTCTTTGCTGACGCAGTGTTCAAACTTTATTCCAATCGGAGTATTTTGCTGCGCTATTACCTCCTACTACATTTTTTATCTCAAAGGTTTATTTGGGTCGAGTTGAAAACTAAATAGCATCATTACCTAAATAGTATACTACTAATACGTAGGAAAAGCTGATTATTATAAGTGACGATTGGATGAAATGACGTGAATTCATTGTTCGTGTCTAGACATGTTTGTTCACATTTTACTCACAGATTTTGTACTGTTTTCGTACGGAATGATACTAGAAGAAGTAAAATGTAGCAAAAACATGTGTCCGGAAGCGATCTGTAAATCCTGCCAAAATTCAACATACAGCACTTCTTGAAGTTTATATAAGAATGATGTACGTTGAGTCAGTAAGGTCAACTAACCCTGTTTTGCGATAACCATTGGGAACACCAAGCGAGGTCAAATCTTCCTCCAAATGTCTCTCCTATCTCAGTGAAGATCTTCTCCTTCCCCTATTTACAAACTGCCGGAGCGTATTAGTTCATCCGCATAACATGACCTAGCTAGCGGAGCTTTCTGTTTTTATTCCATGCTCTATCGTCATATCAACGAAAGCTCATATAGCTCATCATTATTCCTCCTTTGATGCCCGCCGACGCGGATAGGATTATAATCTTCCGAAGAACTTTTCTCTCCAATATTCCAAGAGCCATCTCATCTTCTCTCGCACCGAATTTTGTTCGTCGAGAAAGGACTTTACTTTTCAATTGCCTAAAGAAGTACTTGTTGGCAGGATTATTCTCCATTCGATTTCTAGGCCGACATTGTTTTTGATATTAATGCTGCTTCCCAAATGACGAAATCCTTCACAGTTTCGAATTTATATCCGTCAACAATGTCGTGACTACAAAGGCCACGATGACAGCAAGTACTTCGTATTGTCCACATTTACTGCAAGACCCACTTTTTTGCTTCTTTATTTTATACCAACTCTTCGCCTCCATGTTTGAACAGCCCGGCGGGCATCCCGTCATTACTTGGCACTTTGTGATTTTTTAGCCGTGATATTGCTATTCTCACTTCACCATAGTCGGATGTCGGAGCGCATTGATAAATCATTCAAGGTTCGAACCGAGCTCAAGGCCAGAACAATAATTTTTTTCTAATGATAATTATTGTTATTTTTAATTTTTCTAAATTTGAAAAATTGCATTTTGTTTTTGGAATAGTAAGTAGAAAATTTTTCAGACAACCTGCCATAGCTGCGCAGATAGATCCATTTCGAAGGGTGCTAAGCCTTCATGATCAGTACGCTTTAGGCATGCTGCGCTAACCATTTAGCTATACAATTTTTCAAATTTAGAAAAATTAAAAAATAACAATAATTATCATTAGAAAAAAATTATTGTTCTGGCCTTGAGCTCGATTCGAACCTTGAATGATTTATCAATAGGCCGATAAAAACAAAAACATTGTTAAGTTCAGGAATTGTAAGCTCTAATTAAAATATCATTTTTGACATTATTTGATAGTTGTGATAGTTTATATGCTAGTCCTCATCCAGGAAAACGAATGGGATTGAGCAGTAGGCTCTATGCAGACATTTTAAGTGTATAAGAGGGAGACAAACATTCACTGCTGTTTACATCACATTTGAGCCAGACCGATTAAGTTTGCGATACAAAGTTTGCTCGGAGCACTGAACGTTAGGTTGACAGTACTGGCTATCAGTTTTCGTCTCAAATGATAGTCACTGTTCTTGCAGGTTAGGAAAGTTAACTGAGTCATAATTTATTCCCTTATAATATTTTATTTACTTAACAAAAAAAAATAATAACTTAATAATTAAAAAATTTCGCAATCTTCTATGTTCGTTTGACAACGACGGAAAATATTTATTATTCGGAGTCGAAAAAGTCCGAGTCAAAAAATTGTCCTAGGTGAAAATGTTTGAGTTCTCAGGTATCCCTATAGCAATATCATGTCGAATCATTCGAACTTTTTCCATAAAAGTCCACATATAAAAGTAAAATCTGTAATTTTATGTTTAAAACATGTTTTTAATTCGGATAAGCCGTTTCTTTGTTATTAAGCCGGACTTTTATTTTGGCCTTAAAAAATAAAAATCCGGATTTAACTTTTATTTCCGGACTTTTATTTTTAAAAGTCCGAGTATAACTAGTGCTATGCAGGTAATAAAAATCTGAAAATAATTTTTATCTTGATCCAAATATATAATAAAAGTCCAAAACTAACAGTTTTGCAAGGAATTATATTATTAAACCATTATTGACTCCTAAGAGATTTTAAAATTTGAATTAATTATGTTATGTATACACTCAAAAAAAAATCTTTAAACGAATTAAAAAATGGGACTGATACAGTTGGTTGTACTGGCATAAAGCCTCGAGATAGATATAGACTTCTATTTATCAAAATCATCAGTATCGAAAAAAAATTTGATTAAGCCATGTCCGTCCGTCTGTCCGTTAACACGATAACTTGAGTAATATTGAGATATCTTCACCAAATTTCGTACACGAGCTTACCTGGACCCAGAATATATCGCTATTTAAAATGAACGAATCGGACTATAACCACGCCCACTTTTTCGATATCAAAAATTTCGAAAAACCGAAAAGTGCGATAAATCACTACCAACGACGGATAAAGCGATGAAACTAGATAGGTGGATAGACCTTATGACGCAGAATAGAAAATTAGTAAAATTTTGGCCAATGGGCGTGGCACCGCCCACTTTTTAAAATTTGGCAGTCGGTGAAGATATCATGATGAAATTTGGCAGGAACGGCACTCCTATTACTATATATGTTCTGATAAAAATTAGTAAATCGGATGGCAAACACGCCCACTTAAATAGGCCAGAACAAGCAGAAATATCAAGTTGAGAAATACAAACGCCTAAAAGTATGCAATGTATAAGTATCGACTACACTGTAAGAAATAGCCTGGTCTATTTTAAAGGATAATTAAAATTTAGAATACGGAGTCGAATGCCATACTAATTTTAGTAAAAGCACGTTAAAGCTATCGCGTCCCAAAGAACATAAAAATTTTAGGAACAAGTTTTTTCAATTTGAAGAAAATTTGTCTAAGCGGGGTCGCCCCACGGCGTTTTTTTACTATCCAAAAATTCCAAATTCCACGTACAACTATCACTACATGCTGACGGAAATTATCGATAATAAACAGTCAACGCTTCGATGACAAATTCAGAGCACTTCGCTTGGTTTCGGTTTCACTTTGGCTTCTCAGCTTCCTCTTCTCTCTTTTTCTTTTTTCTCTCCCGTTCCTTTCTCTTTCTTTTCTCTCAGCATTCCCACACACAACGTCTACACTTAAGCCCCCGGCACAATAACATTTTTCATATAGATGCGTTTAACACAAGCTTATGCATTCCAATAACATCGCCACAATCAACCAAGATCTTGCGTTTGTAAATATGAAGGGACTTCAGACTTGGCAATGGAAGTTTATTACGCCTTGCCCATTCACATACAAATTTCGCGAAGCTCTGTTATAAACATTATCCCTATACAACAAAATACTTGCTAACATATTTTGTGCCGTATTCGATTGTTATATTCAGTGGCGGATTTGAATATTCGCCGCGCCTAGGCCATACATAACTTGCCGCCCTTATTTTCACAATAACACTATTTAACACAATGATTGCGATATTCGGTGCATTATTACAGTGTAGTTTGTTACTAATGAAATATATAACGAAATCAAGATAATCGCATTTGCATTAATGGGGTATTTAACCTTAACTTTTTTCCAAACATTCCTCATTTACATTTCTTTGCGTCTTGAGTTTTCAGCTGCGAATTCGCAAATGATATCATCACAATCGATAGAAAAAAACAATTCTGCTTCTATGGTCAACAATGCAGGAGCATTCAATCTGTTTTTCGTCCAGTGAAGATCTGAGGTAGTTTTTCACGCGTTTTAAAACAGAAAACGATCTCTCTGTGCTACAATTTGCAACAGGGATTGAAACAAACATTCGCAACGCAATGTCAACATTAGGGTAAGAGATATGCAAATTATCCTGTCTCAGCATTTTCAACAGTTCCAGCGGAGAATAATTTGAAATGTTCTTTTCGGTGCAGTATGCCTTGAAAAGAGCATTTCACTTCCCAAATTTTCCTCAAGATCTTGAGTGTAGTAGTTGCTCAATATAGTGGATTTCTTACGTAACTCTTTGTTGCTTAGATGTTTCATATCGGTGATGAGAGAAAATTTATCACGCGAGACAAACAGAAGACTATATACTGCCTATTATTTCACGTACGACCAGATTTGGCCTTCAGATTTTACGCATTATGATTTTTTTGAAGATACTATTTTAAGTGCAGAAAATCCGAATGCAATTTTATCTTATTCTGTTATCTTTTTATTACCGGTAGCGACTAACACCTGCCGAGCGCTAACTTCGAAGGAGGAAAACTCGACGAATGTTAGCTATCGGCAGGTGCCGCGGACTTTTTCGCGGTTTGACTTTGCTTCTTTTTTCGAACGTTCGAGCGCCAACAACCATCCACAGGTGAGTATACACTGGCATTGACAAACCCATATGGACGCACTAAAACGAAGGAAAGATTTCCCAGAAGAATGCGAGGGTAGCTTCAAGCCAGGGCGCACTACTGTTGTGAGACGTCGGAACGATACTGATTATTCGAAGCCAATCCGTCAAGCGCAAGCTTTACGAAGTAGTTCATTGGCCAAACAACAGAGTGTGAGGGAAACGAACCAGGGTAATGAGTAGTAAGATGAACACAGGTTTGATAATAACAATATTCCTCACCGGAGGAAGGTGTTCCATCCACATTTTGGCACAGTTGGGAAGGCCCGTACAAAGTTGTGAAGACGATCAGTGATACTACTACCGCATACAAACCATTGGGAAACCACGAATGAAGAGTGATTCATTTGGAGAGGCTAGCAGTGGGTTAGATCGAGAGACTGTCTGATCGGGACGATCCACTTAGGTGGAGGGCAGTGTGAGAATATTAGCATCACTAATTGATGCACATCACTAATCTGATACTAAGTAAATAAAGGCGCAACCACAATAAAATAAGCTGCCACTCTTGTGTACATCAAATCAGTAATCATTTACCCACATGCATACAAGGCGACGAAGAGATAACTCACACACAGTTCACACACAGTCATCAGTTGAAGTAGTACTCACATATGCACGCGCATATGGCTGTGCGAGATGCTACAAACTACAGATACACACGCGACGCGTATAGCTGGTAACCGAGTAGACAGTTCTAGCAGAAGAAACGTCTAGACATTTGGGCACAGAGTATAAAAGCAGCGACAGCTGAGTAGTCAATAAACAGTTTGACTTAAGAGCGCTATTAGTTGCGAACTATAAGTGTTATTGTGAAGTAATTTCAAAGTAGTCTAATAAAGACCGCTTTGCATTATACAATATTGGAGTTATTTGTTCAAAAATTTAGCGATACGAACGTTAGTAGAAGGTGTAAAATAAGCGGATTTTCCCTAAATTCGTTACGATTATATGTGTAATTTTTTAACTGAAAAACTTAAAACCGAACATTTCGATGTTCGGTTAGGCATCAAAACCGGACACGGGCAATCAGCGCAAAAACCGAGTTGTCCGGTCGAAAACTGGACAGTTGGCAACTGTGGTTTCAAATAGATATTTTTAAGTTCAAAACACAATTTATATTTAATGATTCTTCAGTTTATTTACTTCACTGTTATTAGCGCTTTCACTTTTACGACTTGTTAGGCAACTTGAAATAAAACGTAATAAAATGATTATGACAAAAACAGAAACCCCTATGATAAATGCAACCACATCCAACAAATAAATTGATACCACGTCAATTCCATACCAGCTGCACGTAAATGAGGAGCACCCTTATGGCGCACCACATACTCAATCCAATAAACGGCAGTTTCACGTGCGCTCTGCGGACGATCACGGAAAATCGCTGAGATACGTTTAATATTATTACGATAGCTAGGATTCTCTAGCAGTTCGGTGAGCGCATTTTCTAAAATGTCACGAGTGATCGATTGAAAATGTAGACTTATGGCATAGCCGTAGAGTGCAGCTTTCTTTAAATTTAGATGCTGGAATAAAATAAACAAGATTATAATAAATCACTTTTGGTTTAAACTCAACCCGTCTTTTCATACCTGATCACAATAGAAGGGCATGCCCAACATGGGAACTCCATGGTAAACGCCTTCTTGTGAACCCAATAGGCCACCATGTGTGATAAAAACGCGCACATTAGGGTGTGCCAATATATCACTTTGTGGCATCCATTTTTTCACCATAACATTTGGTGGTGAATTTGGTAAGCTTTCATTTTCGAACTTCCACAATACGCGTTGTTTCATGCTGCGAAAAACATCAAAGAAAACTTGCAAGAATTCTTTGGCATATCCTTGCTCTGCACATTGCTGCCTATTGTAGAAGAGAGAAATACGAATTTTAATTTATAGTAATCGTATATAGCCGTAATTGCTCTTGACTAAGAAGTTTACCCATATCAGCACTGATGAACTTTTTTAACATGGAGATATTTCACAGAAAACTGTAGAGTCGAACAGCTTCCCAGCTGCAAGCTTTCTGTGCGATCCTAAGTTAGGTAAATTGAGACAAGGTTGATAGGATGTGCAATATAGTTTCCCACACGAGAAATCGGAGCTATTTTTATCCCTCGTTTAGTGCCGGATGAAGAAACATTCCGCCAACTAGCTACTTACAAATAAGTTATCATAGAACATCTTTCTGTTGAAGGATCCCTGTTCCTCTCCTTCGCCAGATTGTAGAAAACATATATTAACCATATAAAATTCTGTACCCTAAAGTGTATTCTTCTATTTTTTATAGGGAACAGATCAGCGATGGTCGTAATGAGTAATGCGGTAGAGTGATATTCGTTTCGGAACCTTTTATAAACATTTCATCATTAAACTCACTCTAATCAATGTGACACAATTTGTAATGTAAAACTCCTCAAAGCCTTCGTGGAGTCTCCTTATCTCTACAAGGAGAACAAAAAGATTGGGAAATTCTCAGCCCTTCCACAAGACTGTTGGAAGGAGTTTAGCGGCGATCGTCTCACTA
The DNA here is from genome assembly GCA_029619165.1 of Eurosta solidaginis. Lineage (NCBI taxonomy): Eukaryota > Metazoa > Arthropoda > Insecta > Diptera > Tephritidae > Eurosta > Eurosta solidaginis. The sequence continues at coordinate 18,300 of JARSSU010033642.1, forward strand.
AATCGTTAGTGTATACGAGGGGCAAAAGTATGCCTGCTTTAGGGTCACATCTGGTAGATATTCTGCAAACCAAGCCCGTGAATGGTCTTGCTTTGATGACCTTACTTCTAGTACAATTGAGTACATTCTACTTACCCATTTGTCTAGTTGGTCTTTGACGAATATTTTATCATAACTCCTTCGGGGCATACCCATCGACATAACGTCCAACGGGTTTGAATAGAAAACTGTCCGTAACGGGTTTAAATAGAAAACTGTTATACATAACAAACAAATTTTACAAGACCGATACCTTGGAAAGCACTCGACAAAATACCTCTTTGGGCCGCCGCCCAGACATATACAAATGCTGAAAAAGCAGTTTCTGCTTAATACCCGGAAACCTGGGCATCCCAAAAGAAATCTGATTGCAGAGGTCCCGCCTCAGTGAGCCGTATGTAAAAAAGGAGCATGAAAAAGGCCCTCAGAGATATCCATAAAAAGGCGTCGATTTACTACACCAACAGTTGACCAGTGAAAACCGCTCTGAAAGACAAATACCCTGAACTATCAGTTGATGAAACCAGCCTCTCCAGGGAGACGCGTGTAACTATAGCTCAAATTCGATATGCATACAGTAATAGGTTAAACTCTTACTTATCCAGAATCAACCCCCATATACCCAATGTATGTCCTGCCTGTAATATGTTCTCACATGACCCCAACCATCTTTTCTACCAACGCCTCTAACACCCCTATCTCTTTGCTCCAACCCTATTGAGAGAGCAAGTTTCCTCGTACTCCTGAAAGAGGTTATTGCTGACAATTTGTGGTGATCGCATCTATTGGATGGGGCGAAGCGCTGCTACAGCAACAACAGCAACATATAAAAAATTAGCTCTTTGAGAAGAATTATGTGAAGTGATATTGAGAAGAACTATGTGAACTGATAACTGTTTTAAATAGTTTTTGCGGTTTTCGGCATGGAGGAAATTGTAGTGAGGGAGTAGCGGCAATGGATGTGCGAGTGGGAGGGTGAGCGGTAGGGAGAGTAGGAATTAGAGTGGTATCGGTGTAGAGATTGGAATCGGAATTAGAAGTGGGAGTGCTACTATTCTGCTGGGATATCCATTTCAGAAATCTTTAGGTTATTTTTCAATTCTCGTCGTTATTTACGAGAACGAAATATATCATAGGGACCCAATTCGTTGTAGCTTTTGTTCCAAGATCAATTCTGCCTACGATACGAGATACGAACCACGCTGTTATCCGCAATATGAAAAAAAAATCGATATAGATGGAGAAATAATTTTACCTAAACTGAAGTAAATAACTCCATGTGTAGCTTCATCAAAAACGTTTTTATATCTGCAGGCAAAGTTTTCGGTGGATAAATATGCATACCACCGACGGGCACCAAAGCATCGATTGTTGGACGTGTACTGGTCAGTGGAGTATAACTATTAAGCAGCAAGGCCGATAAGCTCTCCTCCATCACTGTAACCTTGGGAAACTTAACTGGAAGATAATTTTTTTATTTAAATGAAGGTACTTCAAATTGTATTTTGTTCACTCACTTGGTAAATGCCCAAAATATTTTTCTACCAGCTTATCCATTTTTGGGAAATATATGTATTCTCGATGTAAATCTTCATATAATGAGTAATAGGTATTTTGTACACGTTCCCAAAGCTCATACGTTCGGTCACAGGCAAAAAGCCATGTGGTACATAAGACCATGGTGAAATAAGGCCAACCATTTGACTCATATGATTCTCATAGCCCAATGTACTTACACTGACAATGGGAATTTTATAAATGTAAGCCAATGCGAGAAATGGCTCATCATAGAATTGTTCGGTTAAGAGTAAATCATAAACATCGTCGGTTTTCTTGGCATTAATGATGGCCTGTACCTTGGGTTGTTTGAGCGCATGCTCTGTTGTGGCTATGCCTAATATTTGTAACATTTGTAAAAAACCGGCCAAATCCATGCTTGTGAGTTCGAATATGTTCTGAGCACCGGCATCCTCAGTAACTGGAAATAGTTAAAATAAATGCAGTTCAAAATTAAATTAAGCTTATACTAAAGAAAACTCAGGAACGTTAGTTGTGAGGAACCACAAAGATTTGAGGCTGAACGAAATGCATAGTTTCAGACGATTGCCAAGGTAGGTGTAGGCATAAGCGTCACTAACGAAACGATTTGATAACAGTTTGTTAACAGTTTGTTAACGATAAGTTATTGGTTTGTTATCAACGGGATAATTGCGTGTTATTTGTAATCGGAGTCTTTTCAATGAAGTATGGATGAGTTATAGATTTGCTATAAGTGGTATAAGTTTGTTACCGATAACAAAGCTTATCGATGAGTTATCGATAATTTATCGACGACTTATTGTTTGTTAACGAAAAGTTATCGATTATTATGAAAAAAAAAGATTGAGTATTTATCGAAAAGATATCGATATCTTCTCAAAAACTTATTGATTTTTATCACAATATTACCAATTTGTCATTGGCCTGATACCGATTTATTAAGAAAAACTTATCGGAGTTATCGATATGCTATCAAAAATGTATCGATTATACATTTCAAAAGTTATGATATGCTACCGGAGTTTAACCAATTCTTTATTGGCGTGTTATTGATTTATTATCGAGAAGTAATCGATAAATTATTTTAATGAAATAGATACAGGTAAAATTTCAAAATCGAGTACACATCTGATACCGTTCGATATCAAACCGATAAGGAACCAATTAAGAGCCGATGGCAAGACGATAACAAGCTGAAAATGAATCGATAATTCGACGAGTTCCGAAATTATTTGCTTCTGGAAATTTACCTCTGATATGGTTTACCTTCAATCCCAGGAAGTGCCCTTGTGTGCTCACACATCGAACGTTGATACTCATGCCTTTTTTTATTTCGACAAATTGAATCGATTTGATAAAGCAGTTTAAAAAAAGGACGGGACTGTCGGATGTGTCGGTACTATATACACAGCCGATTTCTTTGGTTATTTCGTACAAGAATAACTACTAAATACGTAAGCTTGTGTGCTGGTAAAATGTGCCAGGAAAGCTTCTTATCTGAACAAACGGTTGATGGGATATGTACTACAAACACGACCGATCTCTTTGATTTTTTTAGACACCAATAACTACTGGATACGTAGGCATTTGGTGAAATGCGAAGCTTCTAGCTGATGAAATGGGGCAGCAATTCCGAAAGGTTGTATACGACCGATCTAATCAATTTTTTCAGACACCAATATGTGCTTTATGCGAAAGCTTATGGTGAAATTTAAAGCTTCGATTTGATGAATTGAGGAAGATATGACAAAAATCATCTTTTCTGAAAAATCTTTTGTACATATATGCTATAGAGGTCCGATTCGGCCGGTTCGGACAAATGTCTAATCGGACACCTAAATATAACCGCTTGCCAAATTTTATTAATATTTCTCAAAAATTGAAGGGCTAGTTTGCGTTCAAACAGAGAGACGGACAGACAGACACACGGACATGGTGTAATCAACTCAGCTCTTCATAGTGATCATTCGGTATAGTTATGGTGGGTTTATCTCTTCTCCCTGGACAGTTTCGAGATTGGTGACATACTTAACTTACCATTTAATTTTCATGAAAGCTTTAAAAAAACTCACCATCCTTCCAAAAGTCGTACACTGGTTCAATTAAAACCTCTGTATAGTTCTTGCCCAATTGGTTGCTTGGATCCAACGTGAACGCCGTAATCGCTGTCACCTAAATATGAAAATGAAATAGAAATAATTATATATGAATTGCATTTCATACCTGATGTCCATGTTTTATCAGCTCTTTCGTCAAAGCCCGAAACATCATAAAATGGCTTGTACCGGGAAACGGAAATGTAGCAAGTATTCTAGCGGCATCGATGGACAGGGGTGTGAGCCATAAGTGCGCTTAGTGCTAGAATAGTACACAATATCGTTGATTCTTAAAAAGGAAAAGAAAAATAGTTAATAAGTTGCTGACTCGGCAAAAGTTCACTGACACTGCAAATATTACTTTTTCTTACTTTCTGCAACAAGAGATATTTTTCCAGAAACTATATAGAATGCTACTTAACTAATTAATGCCAAATCAGCATGTTAATGGAGTTTATACCTACAGAGTTTGTGAGGTTTTGCGTCAGTACCTGCTGACGGCGCATAGCTTCACGATGCACCAAAGCACTCGAGTCAAAAAAGCGTTTGATCAGCACCCAATACCCGTTTACCCATTGATGATGTGAGTTGAAAACAATTGGTGGGGTTTGAGGCCTAACTAGCACCTTTTCTATTCTATAGGTCATGGCATCCTATTGCAATGCCATTTCACATTCGAGATAAGGTCCTTCCTTGCAGAATCTACTAAGCATCGTCTTACTCCGAAAACGAGGGCCTAGGGTTTAGGCAGAGTTAGAGCCTCCCGCACGACTCTAACTGACAATACACCCATTGATCACCACTGTATCCGCTGTCTCCTCCATCCCTAATCCCTCCAAATTGTAATAAGAAAATCAACTGACCGACTAGTGGAGAGATTCCCACTAAGTCAATCCATTTTCCTTCAAAATATTCTCCTGCAGTCTAAGAACATGGAGTACAAATTAGTGGTGCATCTCAGTAACGTTATATCAAAATCTTATTTTGTTTAACTACATATCGAAGCTCCCTTCCCCACGCCGAGGACTGCACGATAATGGCTATAGGTACCCTGCCCGTCATCTGTGAGCAATGCTATAAAATCACCAGGCGAAATCGGACACCTTTACCGGCCAAATTCTCGGCGACCATATGTACAAACGTAGAAATGGCAAACGTCGAGCATTTTGGAAACCCACGTCGATGGTATTGCGCTGCCGATTGTTCTTACATCTAAAAATACTGGGAATGGCGTTTGATCTCAGGATCTAAATTTTTGCGAGCATATAGCCGCCATTGTACTTAAGTCCAGAGCCATAACAAAATCCTCAAGTTTCTTTCCGGCAGCACTTGGGGGCAAAGATAAAGGAACGCTCATAACCAGCTATAAAGAAAATTTGCACGCAGTTTGTATGCAACGCGTCCCCAATAGGGACGCCGCGCATAAAATAAACACACTTGAGGAAACTGCAGGCCTGCCAAAACACTGTGTTCACCGAATGTCTCCTTAGTCCCCATAACATCATCTACACAGTGAGGCGAGAATAACCCCCACATAGGAGAGAAATGAAATGCTGAACAAACATTTTCTGCTGAACACCCAGAAATCTGGGCATCCCAACAGATATTTGATTGAAAAGGCTCCGCTTGCAAGGAACTTAAGAAGTTATCTGCGAATGAATCTGCGATGAATTATGAAGAAATCCACTTTATGAAATCAGCAGAAGAAAAGAATATGAAAAGGCCCTCAGAGATATCGACAAAAAGGCATCGGATTACTATGTTAGGTATTTCTCGGTGAACCGCATTCTTACACACGAATACCCTTTACTTGCAGTTGAGGAAAGCAACCTCCCCAGGTAGATGCGCGTCGCTCAAGCTCAATTTTGATCTGGAGACTGTAATAGGTTAAAATCTGTCTTATCCATAATCAACCCCGACATACCAAAGTATATACCGCTTGTATTGTGTGGCCCACATGACACCAACAATCTTTTCAATTGCAAAGTGGAACCAGCGCCTCGCTGGTCCAACCTTATTGAAACTGCAAGTTTCCTCGGAATCACATTAGAGGATGTTGATCAAAATTAGTGAATGGTCGTACCTATTATATGGGGCGAAGCACTGCTACACAACAACAACCAACCACGATCCTACTAGGTAATCTCACCGTCTCCTTCTCGAATAGACTTGCAGCCTCGCCTGGTAAGTTACAGAAATACTTATCTTTAAACATGTATGCTACACAACTCGATGGTGATGTTGACAACTAAGAATAATTTAAGTCATTTATCGTTGACCGTATCAGTCGAGAATTTTTTATCGCTGTTCGAGTCCATCGATAGCTAGCCGTAACTCACGCTCTTTACAGCTACGTGAATATGTAGGAAAATTTCATTGAATTAGTAATAATACTAAAAGCTAGAAAATAATTAGGTAAGTCCTATGTACTAGTCATCATACTTCTAATCAATCTAGGGCGTTGATCAGACAATTAAATAAAGCGCTGGGCAAGTCAGCTAAATAAAACCGTTTAAAAACAGAGGCTTTCTAATTTAATATATGCCGGATCTGCATATATTAACATAAAATCATACACTATGGTCACCCTAAAAAAGATAAATGAACAATTTTTTTTTACAATTATGAAATGACAATATTTGTCCTTATTGGATGTTGGGAACGCTTGTAGCACAGCTGTCGTAATAAAAAAATTCTTTGGCTATTAAAGAAAATTAAGTTATCATTTTGTTGAGCTAATTCACAAAATCAATAATAATTAATTGAAGATATCACACATATAAGTTTGTCCTTTTACTTCTTGTAACACGCTCCGCGAAGGTTTTTAAGGGAGTTTTTTTGATCTGATACGTTTCGGAAATATGAGTGATTATCTGTGGATATTGGCTGCCTGTTGAGGCAAGCATGACTACCGCGAAATTATCCTAAACTCTTAAGACGCTGGAGGAAAAGTTGGTGCTCATTACAGCCGCTTAAGATGTGTTTTTGTAATATAATCCGAGCTTCATACTTTTTGATTCTTTTCCAAAAATATATATATGATATTCTTAAATACAGATTTATCGATTTTGGGCATGATATATACAATAAAATTACTTTCGTCTTTTGCCACCTTAACTGTCTCCAACCTGGACTTAAATTATGTGGTTTATTTGTGTTTACTAGCAATAACAACCTAAGTCTTACATGCAACTTTGGCGTTTATTACCTATGATCATTGTAAATTTGTTTTTATGGTTTTGTAATTTTCATAGCTAAGATATATTTTGGTCTAGAGAGCTCGTATATACTTTAAACTTATGACCGCGGATGTAATCTATTTTCATTTGAATGGGCTTGATATTCAAGGGCGACCCTCATATATATATACATACGTAGACACCTACTTTTATTAACTTTTCTATTGTCTAATAAATTAAGTGGCTTCTAATTTGCTTATGTTATTATACCCAAACAAAAAATTAAAAGAAGCTGACTAAAAGTTTACTATAATTTAGCTTTCAACTAAGCATGCTGTATCGGTTTCGGTTTCAAGATTTGATACCGGTTTCAGCAGGGTTTCGTAAAGGTCGCAGTCTTGGATTGGATGTGGTTTCGGTTTCGATCGTGTTCAGGCTTGGATTCGGCTAAGTATCCGGTTTCGATCACGGTAAGGTTTTAGTTCGATATTGATTCTGGTTTCAATTTCGATTTCGGTTCCTACTTCGGAACGATTTTGATTTCGAATTTGGTTAGGATTTTATTTTACATACGTTCCGATCGCGGTACGACTTTGATTCCAATTTCGGTTAGATCGAATATCGGTTCCAGCTTTGATTCCGATTTCCTATATGATTTGGCTTCCAGTTTTAATTTCGGTATCGGCCCGGTTTCGATTTCGATTCCAGCTTAAGTTGCGATCTAGATTTTAGTTTAGGTAAGTGTTTCGGTTTCTATTCTTGTTTCACTTCTGGTTTTTATCTGCTTCCTGTTTTTGTTTTAGATTCTATTCCGCACTTGGTTCCAATTTCGGTTCCAGTTTCAGTTCCGTTGTCCGTTTTGGTTCCGCATACGATTCCGTTTTCGGTTAGGCTTTCGAATTATATTCATATTTCTGTTACGGTCCGTTTTCGGTCCCAGTCTAAGATTCGGCATCTGTTCAATTTCGCCTAAAGTTTCGACTCCAGTTCTAGAGCGGATTTCGATTCCAGTTTTGGTTACCGCTTTGGTAAGGGTCTGAGTTTTAATTCAATTTCAATGTTTCATGGGTTTGGTCCGTTGCTGGTTTGATTCCAACTTCCGATCTAAGTTCGATTTCAATTCCTGTATCAGTTACGGTTTCGGACCGGTTCCGGTTTTGTTTTCTAATTCGGTTCCGCATTTGGGTTCAGTTTCGGCTGGGCTTTCAATTTAGATTCCTGTTTTAGTTTCAGTTCTGGTTTCGTCCAGTTCCGCTTTGGGTTAGGACATCGATTACGCATTGGATTTCAGTTACGGTTTCGTCCTCTTACGGTTTGGGTAAGGACTTCGATAATGCATTGGATTTCAGTTTCGGCTAGGCTTTCGATTTCGATTCCTTTTTATACTCAGTTGAGCAGAGCTCACAGAGTATATTAAGTTTGATTGGATAACGGTTGGTTGTACAGGTATAAAGGAATCGAGATAGATATAGACTTCCATATATCAAAATCATCAGTATCGAAAAAAAATTTGATTGAGCCGTGTCCGTCCGTTCGTTAACATGATAATTTCAGTAAATTTTGAGGTATCTTGATGAAATTTTGTATCGAGATTCCTGGGCACTCATCTCAGATCGCTATTTAAAATGAACGATATCGGACTATAACCACGCCCACTTTTTCAATATCAAAAATTTCGAAAAATCGAAAAAAGTGCGATAATTCATTGCCAAAGACGGGTAAAGCGATGAAACTTGGTAGGTGAGTTGAAATTATGACGCAGAATAGAAAATTAGTAAAATTTAGAAAATGGGCGTGGCACCGCCCACTTTCAAAAGAAGGTAATTTAAAAGTTTTGCAAGCTGTAATTTGGCAGTCGTTGAAGATATCATGCTGAAATTTGGCAGGTACGTTACTCCTATTACTATATGTATGCTTAATAAAAACTAGCAAAATGGAGAACGACCACGCCCACTTTAAAAAATTTTTTTTTGTAAGTCAATTTAAAAAAAAAGTTAATATCTTTGCAGCATATAAGTAAATTATGTCAACATTCAACTCCAGTAATGATATGGTGCAACAAAATACAAAAATAAAAGAAATTTTCAAATTGGCGTGGCTCCGCCTTTTTCATTTAATTTGTCTAGGATACTTTTAATGCCATAAGTCGAACAAAAATTTACCAATCCTTGTGAAATTTGGTAGAGGCTTAGATTCTAGGACGATAACTGTTTTGTGTGAAAAAGGGCGAAATCGGTTGAAGCCACGTCCAGTTTTTGTACACAGTCGACCGTCTGTCCTTCCACTCGGCCGTTAACAGGATAACTTGAAGAACAAAAATCGATATATCTTTACTAAACTCAGTTCACGTAATTTTCTGAACTCACTTTGTATTGGTATAAAAATGGCCGAAATCCAACTATAATCACGCCCACTTTTTCGATATCGAAAATTACGAAAAATAAAAAAAAATGCCATAATTCTATACCAAATACGAAAAAAGGGATGAAACATGGTGATCGGATTGGTTTATTGACGCAAAATTTACTTTAGAAAAAACTTTGTAAAATGGGTGTGACACCTACCATATTAAGTAGAAGAAAATGAAAAAGTTCTGCTGCGTGAAATCAAAAGGAAATCTTGGAAAAGGAATCTTGGCAGGAATACTGTTCGTGGTATGACATATATAAATAAATTAGCGGTACCCGACAGAAGATGTTCTGGGTCACCCTGGTCCACATTTTTGTCGATATCTCGAAAACGCCTTCACATATACAACTACACCACTCCTTTTTAAAACCCTCATTTATACCTTTAATTTGATACCCATATCGTACAAACACATTATAGAGTCACCCCTGGTCCACCTTTATAACGATATCCCGAAAAGGCGTCCACCTATAGAACTAAGGCCACTCCCTTTAAAATACTCATTAACACCTTTCATTTGATACCCACATCGTACAAACAAACCCTAGAGTCACCCTGGTCCACCTTTGTGGCGATATCTCGAAAAGGCGTCCACTTATAGAACTAAGGCCCACTCTCCTTTTAAAATACTCATTAACACCTTTCATTTGATACCCATATCGTACAAACAAATACTAGAGTCATCTTGGTCCACCTTTATGGCGATATCCGTAAATGGCGTCCACCTATAGAAATATGGCCCTCTTAAAATACCCTTTAATATTTGATACACATGTCATACAAACACATTACAGTGTTACCCTAGGTTCATTTTCCTACATGGTGATTTTCCCTTACTTTGTCTCCATAGCTCTCAACTGAGTATGTAATGTCGGTTTACTACCCGAACTTAGCCTACCTTACTGTTTATTTTCAATTCCGGTTTCGTCCGGTACGGTTTGGGTTAGGATTTCGATTACGCATTGGATTTATGTAAGGCTTCGATTTTGGTTCCAGCTCTACTTCTGCAGCTTTTCCCGTCTCCATTAGTTATTGTTTGATTTTGTTTTTGATTGCACATGGCTTCTCAGCGACAAACAAACTCCTTTTTTAGATGCCGTCGGAGTCTGGTTAAAATATGTAGGTCTCGTTCCGCCACTTAGTAGGAACAAAAAAGTATCTCGCCAAAAATTTAAAGAGAAGCTCAGCTAGATCCCGTCAGAGGGATATAACACGAATGTTTTGACAAATATCATTTCGTAGATTTTTTGTTCTGCTATAAATTAAGCGGGGATTACCTCACTACGGACTCAATCAGTCTATGTGAGGTCCTCCATGGACCGGCCAGTTCAACCTAACCTACCCTCATTTTTAATTTTTAAACAATGCTGGGTGAGCATTAAACATACACATGCATAAAAGGATGCAGTATAACAAGTGCCTTAACTGCATACGAGCAAACAAGGAGCTGAATCTAGGACTTGACGAAAACCATGATACTATGGATAGAACTTGTCCCGTTATACCAACAAAAGCTAGATGGCAAGGAAATGGAAAGTGTTTATGTAGCAACCAAAGAAAAATCCTTACTGCAGCGCAAAAGTCAAAATATTATGTAAATCGAGATAGCAATATATACAACTTGGAATGCATTTATCTTAATATTAGTAGTATCATAGCAAATAAATCGAGCTGGAACGTCTTATTGAAATAAGAAGACCAAGTATTGTGTTATGTACGGAAACGTGTACAACAGAACATATCTTGGATTCTGAACTTAGTATTCGACATACAAATGCATTCGTTGCGACTCTCAAAGTAGGCATACTGGCGGTGTTGTCATGTATGTGAATGAAAAATACAATTTAGCATAGTTTGTAATAAAGCTATCAACCGGAATGTGTGGTGCATTATTGTAAAAATAAACAAACATGCGCGTTAAAATGGAAAACCGTGTATACTATATCACTCACCAAGTAGCAGTGACTCCACCTTTATAATTATCTAAATGAAATCATCACTGAACATCTCAAGAGGCGGATAATAATTTAATAATTGGGTGATTTAATATCAATGTAAATGTATCGTCAACATACTCAAACCAGCTAACAAGTTATTTGCACAAATGGCAATGATACAGATGATAAATCGACACAAGGATAACAAGAGTACTCGTCTACAAGAATTGATTTGCTATTCAGTAACAATGATAAAGTTAAAGACAGTGAATATAGGTGAACATCGCATTCTGACATGAGACAATCCACTTCGAAGTGCTAACAACAAAGCTTTGTAAAATGAGAAGGTATGCTACTGTTACATGTGGAGTACTATAGTGCTGAAAATCTTTTAACTTTGCTACGAACATGCGATTTCAGCTTTATGTCATTCGGAGTCGAAACTAAAACTAAAGCCCTGACGAAGTTTTAACTGAGGCTATGCAACCACTGACTTATATAAAGAGGACAAATACACATAAGAAAAGTGGTACGACGAGAATTAACAAACCTGCATAAAAGAAAATATAATCTTATAAAACTGCTCGAAATACTGGATTTTGGACGATATAACGTCATGAAGAAAAATATATAAAAGAACATAATTTATGTACAAAAGAAACTACATGGAAGATGAGAGTAAATCATAACAATAGCGATATGAAACGTATGTGGAAGTGTCTAAAAGACCTCGTCGAGCTTAAGATGTTAAAAAAACATATCCTAAATTTTAATTAACGGTGAATGCCTGGAAAATGAATATGATATAGCTAATGCCCTAAATAACATTTCATTACAAAGATTGTTGAAGTTAATGATAGCATCGAAGAAGAAATTGTAAATGGGGTTGAAATAAGCTCGTAAATCATAGTAATCCATTGGAAACATTTAAATTACTGACATTGTAGTGGACGATATTATTATTATCACAAAATCACTTAAAAACAAATATGGCGGCGACAAGCTTTTATCGGAGGGTGTCGATTAAAGATGCCATGACATATGACTGCTAATTTCTACAAAGACATACATTAACGTATCCTAACAGCGGTATTGTACTAGTTACTGGAAAATTTCAACAATAATACCTGTTGAAAAAAGTAAAAAATACAATGAGACCTGAGAACTACGTCCAATTAACACGTTACCTACAGATGAAAAAAATTATGGAGACAGTGGTTGAAGGATCAACTTGTGGCGCATACTTAGAGAAGCACAATGTGATTATCCAGAAACAATCGGGATTCAGGAAGAGCCATTCTTGTGAAATAGCGTTGAATATGGTAATTGCAGATTGGAAAGAAGACATGGCGGAAAAAAAATTACGGTGTCTGTCTTCTTGGATTTAAAACGGGCTTTTGAACTGTCGATAGATCTGAGCTATTGGACGTTATGTTTTAAAATTGGTATAAGAGGAAAGCATTGGAATGGTTCCGGAGTATTTGTGGTGACAAAAAACAGAGAACGATAATTGGAAAGGAGGTTTCATCAGTGGTGGATGTTAACATTGGTTTACCACAAGCTCGGTCTTGGCGCCAATATTGTTTACATTGTATATCAATGATATCAAAGATAGATGACTAAAATATTGTAAAATACGTCTATTGCGGATGCCACGCTGAAGTACAAGAAGACCTGGACTCGCTATACAAATGGTTATGCCTTAGAAAACTGAAATTAATGTCGAAAAACTAGGTCATGATATGTGTACAAAACACTAATAGTCATAAGTAACAATAGTTTAAATAATATTATAGCTGAAGGTAAAAAAACATGAAATTCAAAGAGTAGACAAAATAGTATTTAGGAGTTTGATTGATGATAATCTAAATTTTGGAGAGCATGTAACTTATTGGAAAGGAAAATTGCACAGAAACTAGGCTTCAGTATAGAAACATGTAAACAGTATCAGTCAAAGTCATAAAATATGGTATATCGTTTAAATTGATTATTATTATTGAACCAAACTTTATTTATGTCTACTATTCTGCTATTAAGTAATTATATATATATTAAGAAACTTCAAATACAGCAAACAAGGCAATGCGATTTATTTAAAATGTCCTCCAAGAATGCCAAAAATTGTAATGCTCAATAGATTAAACTGGCTTAGTATTAAACAGTCAGTTAGTTATTTCACATTGAAATTTATACACCAACTTAGGTTAGGAATGTTACCGAATTACCTGAGTAGTAAAATACATTATAATCATGAAATACACAATTATGGAACTAGAAATTGCAATAATATAAGACTGCCTAGAATAAGTATATTGTATAATGAGTTACCTTCTGATTGAAAGACTGTGAAAATATAGTGACTTCAAGAAAAATTGTTTTTATATTGTACGTCAGTAAATGTGACATGAATATTATGCTTAATCTCTTATTTTAACCTAAACTAGGTCTTAAAGACCGTAATAATAAATAAATAAATAATAAATAATTTGGGAAAATTTTAATAAAGTGACGTCAGGGCCCGAATTAAAGTTTTTAAATCGCAATAACCATGAAATGATGATTCAGAGTTATCGTTTGAATGAAATTATGTATTTGATACGTGAGCGTATGACAGGATACGGGCCCAAGACGGACAAATTATACTTTGTAAATCTTTTATAAGCCTCTTCTCCCGGGAGTGGCTATCGAACGCGCACTGCCATGAATGTTGAAGAATAACAAATTCGTTCAGCATCGTCATGTATTAGTTGTTGTAAACTTATCTCACCTGCATTCTTTTCATAAAAGTCATCTTAAAAGCTACGGTTTGTGCGTCGTTTTCAGAGGTGCCTAACAGCACATTTTCCATATAAAGTAAGACAAAAAAACTTTTTCCCCACCCTTATATACAAACCTACATATATTTTAAATATTGGTTCAGCACGCTACATTATTTTAATCACAACATATTGACAGACACAGAAACAGACGCTTCGTGTGATTAATTACACGGTGCTGTTAGCATAAAAATTAGTGTTATGAAGTTTAAAACAGATAGAGTAAAGAAGAATATAATAGATAAACATTTATGAATGTGGATTTCGTTTAAAAAAAAGTAGCTTTAACTTAACACTGGGCATACCTAATGGCCTCGTCAGAATGAACTTTTCATATAGGTGCGTAATCTTATGCATGACAGTAACATCGCCACAATCACGCAAGTTGTTTTGTTTGCAAATATTAAAGAATTTCAGACTTCGCAATCGAAACCTATTTCGCCATGCCAATTCACATACAAAATTTTGCGAAACACTGTTATAATCATCTAACTATACAACATTGTTGCTAACATAATTTGTCTCTTATTCTTTTGTTAAAATGCGAGTTTTGATTGTGAAAAATGTTGGAAAGGTACCAAAGAGTGGGAAAAATAATTTCACCTGCAAAAATCTGAATGCCCTCATAGCCAAAGGAATTGTCGATTTTTCTTCTTGTGCTTAAATGTAGCAAAAGTGAAGATTGCCAACTTTTGTATCTCAGATGGCGCAAAGTATCGCTCTATCTGCCGTTTGCTATAAAAATACGTGCAATCTACTCATCGTACAAGAGATTACGTTGAACGCAGCTACATGAAAAAAGTTCTCCGTGACGTGGCCATAAGGTACTAATGTATTCGCTTAATAACAATCTTTACTATGTATGAGTTTGTTTTTAAAGACATTGATATGTAAATTGCCGGTGGTGTTGTAAAGTTGAACAGCCATTTTTTTTGTTTTTGAAGGGTGAAATTTGTTTATTATTCTTCTCAAAACTATTATTTGGGGTTTAAGAATATTCAAATAATCAAACGTGATGAGAATATGCTCACTAAAATATGTAAACTGAATAATCATAGCTAAGCGATAACTAACATCCTTCATCAATCAACCTTCAATTTCATATATATTTTGACGAATATTAGCAACACTAAGGGATACTATCATCCCTAGCCGATACTAAGCAGTGACTTGTATGCACATCAACAAATCAATCATTATGTCTACACATATGTACATACAAGCAGCGGGGAGATACGCACAAACACATGCATATATCTGAGAAATTCACAAAAGTATGCAATCATCGCATATGGCTATGCGAGAGGCTATAAACGTGCACCTGTAGTTTATAGCTAGTAAGTATATAGCGGGTAACTAAGTAGTAAATCTAGAAGAAGAAACGCCTAGAAGTATGCAAACGAGACAGCAGAGTGTATAAAAGGAGCGAAAGCTGAGTAAGCAGCAATCAGTTTGTTTTAAGCACGCTATTGGTTGTGAAGTTAAGTGTTATTGTGAAGTACTTTCAAGTAGTCTAACAAAGAGCATTTTTGCATTATTGAATATTGGAATTATTTATTCAACAGCTAGCGATTCGAACGTCAGCAGAAGATTTGGAATAAGCGCAATTTCTCTTAAATCATTATAATATCATCAATAAATATTACCTTATTTAGAATTTGCTTTCCCAATACATCAACATAAATTAAACGACAGTTGTTGTTGTGGTTGCAGCGATAATGACACTCCCCGAAGGCCTTGGGAAGTGTTATCGATGTTGATGGTCCTTCGCCTGATGCAGATCCGACCATCTCGGGAACGATTTGGTATGACCACATGCGACATTCTTGGCCATCTCGGAGTCCGAGGTGTGTTCCATAATTCTCGTGTTTTAAGAGCCTTTCATTATTGCTGCATTCAGGTCACACTTTTTTGCTCTGAGTACGGTTTCTACGAAGTTACTTATTTGTTGCCACTTTTCTGGTCCGCTCAGCGTTTTTGATGTTACATTATCGACAGTGATTTTTTAAGATCCTTTACATGACTAAGTGTCTGTTCTGGTTCCATCGCCAACATTTGAAGAAGGTGTGTTCAGCATCGTCCTCGTCTGCATCGCTGTAAATCCACTTAAGATCTTCGGCCTTTTTTACCCGGATAACGTTTCGGTTACGTAGTAATTTACCTCGCCATAGCTTCTGGTGCTACACGCATCAACGTCTGTTATATTTTTCGCTGCACATCTGCCTCGTCGTTAATTTTTTCTCGCCACAACCTAAATGTTTTTTCCCTGTTCTTTATCCTTACGAGTTTCATGCACTCTTGTATAGACTGCTGATGGACATCACCTTTCAACGTTACTGTATGGCTCCGAACTGTGGGCAGATATACTAAGGAGAACCGCTTCGAGTTTCTAACATATGTACAGCGAACAACAGTCTTCAAGACCAGTCGCACAAGTGACCAACGCAACAGTCCCTATTGACCTATTAGCGTTGGTAAGAAGAAGGTTATGGAAAGCAAGAAAGTCGACCAAGAGTTTTTTCGCCTCGCGTAATTTGGCACTACCACCGACCAAATCCACGGTGATAGTGACGGCTACACACTATCCGACACTCAAGGACTTGGGTGTGACGTTCTATAATTTGGAATTTTTGGCAGTAGTAAAACTGTAAGTGTTATGTACAGCTGCGAACACGAAAATAGCAGTGGTAACATTTTAGCAAGCTTTACCAACTAAAGATATTTTTTCTTTGATAATTTAAGATAAAAATTAAATTAATGAGTTTAAACAAACTTATCTCAAACACGTTTTTGAAAAAGTTCTAAAATTCGATAAGTCTGCAATCGAATTTTTCATTTGGAAGTGAGTGTAAGTCTCCCAAAACTTGCGATAGTTTTTACCGATTTTTTTTCCGAAGGGTGTTTCACAAAGGATATGGCAGAAAAACTTGAACACTCTTGAGGAAAAAATTGTCAAAAATCAATGCAAGTTTTAAGAAACTTATCACTTGTACTTTTTTCGGCTAAAATTAATCGGGCTACAAAGCGGCATAGTCACACAATTTTAAATATTCTTAATAAAAAATTCGAAATTTTCTTTCAGACTTATTGAATTTCCAAAATTATTGAAAACGTTTTTAAGCTTGGTTGTCATAGCTTCAGTTACACTATTTATGAAAATTAAAAAAAAATGTAATTGATGGAAGTTGCAAAATTGCTGCTGCTATTTTCGTGTTCGCAATTGTAGACACTATTATACAAACAAATTAGTTTTTGTCATAAATTCTAATTCAGTTACATTAATTACCATTTATTATTGTTTATGCTATTGTTGTTTTTTAAAAGATTGTATAATTTCCCGTTTTTGAATAAATTAATTTTTTACGCACTAATTTAGCGATACTTTGAATTTTCCGTCTAGCGAAACCGATCTTGCTTCCCGCCTTTATAATCTCGTACTACATCGCATAACTCAATTCAAATCAGCAGATTGAAGTTTTCTATGTTCAAAATGTAACAAACGCTGCTTGCTGTGAAAAGATTACATCATGTTTATTAGACTGGGTCGCTCTGAATTAGAAAAAAAATATGTTCCAGAACCGCCCTGAAATTTAAAACATATGATGAGAGCGACTCGGAAAAAATTTTTCTTTGATTTTTTTATATACTAAAATTAATTTTTTTATTTTGCAACTAACGATTTTTATAATTGTTATGTCATAATTCCATAATATTTCTTATGTCTTTTTAAATTCGCAGCTTATCCTTTGTTAGTTTTTTTTTCATAGTTTAGTGAAACCGAAAGAACGCTTTAAGGTGCGACAATTCGCGAACAGAAAAAACAGCCAAAACCACATTAGGAGAAATTACACAGCTTGATAAGACCAAAGGATACGGCATATCAGTTTGAGGAATCTGATGACAAATTAATAAGTTACCATGAAAAAAACTATTCGACCCTATTTTCAAAGAAAAATAAAAAAAACTTTGTAACTTTGTTTCGACCCATACTAATGCATACCTTACTTTTCCATCTTTTCGTGCCTTGCGATAATTGATGATCTTGTTTTTTTTTGATACTTACTATTATTATTGTAATTCTTTGGCGCTATAAATCTGAGAGAAGATCAAGGCCGAACTTCTGCTAAAACTGTTGGAAAAAACTTTTCAATTTTCCTACAAATTACTAGGCAATAAAATGCTTATGCAGTCTTGGAGCGTCATCTGTTGAAACGAATGAAGTTTTGCACACAGAAATATAAGGTAGATAGGGGTTAACGATGAACGTAGTAGATTTTAAATTCGCTATGCGGTCAAAAATTTAGTTTATTTTTAAAACCTAGCAAAGTTTAGCAGTAAACTTTAAGCTTTTTAAGCTAAAACCACAAAATATTTTTGAACAATTTCGTAGATATATTGGTTTAAATTATAGTCCAGAAATTTGGTAAATATAATTTTCGGTGAAAAGTTTAAAGCAACAAGTAAGAAAGTCGAAGTTCGGGTGAAACCGAACATTACATACCCAGCTGTGCACTTGAAACGCTGAAGTAGGAGTGGCTTTCAGAAAAAAGTAAGTTAATATCGGACACCGTAGTGAATATGTTGATATGTTCTACATAGTACAAAGTCTTAGGTAAGAATCGAGTCTTAGGTGGAATCGAAATTGATTTAGATGAATATAATTATCACAACATTGCTTTTGCATTTGCATGTTAAATTTTTATTGGCATCTTTATCACTATCCATTGAAACGCACTTATTGTGGTTTAACTACGATTTATTTGGTATTTAAATACAGTTTGGCGCACCGGTAATTTCACTCGTGCTCTTATAGCTTACCAACTGCTTCTCTGGTGTGACCGAATTTTCTTTTTTAATGTTTCTTCTGAGATCTGCGCTGGCATTTGAACCTTAGACTTCCGGTAAAGTATGAAAGCACACTATGTATTACAATACTACGACAGTTCCCCAGTACCTTGCCAAAAAAAAACCAAATTTATTCGCCAACTATCGCAATAGATATATATTGTAACGAATGTTAGCAGCACTGAGCGATGCTATCGTCTCTAAGCCGATGCTAAGCAGTGACGTGAATTCACATCCATAGATCAATCATTATGTATCTACATAAACGAAACAATAATTGCGTCTACACATATGTACCATGTACGTATACGAGCAGCGGAGGGTCAATGCACAAACACATGCATATATCTGAGATACTCCTATAAGTATGCAATGAGAAAAACTATAAAATTGTGCAACTGTAGTTACAGCTGAGAAGTTTGAGAGCTGCTGGACTAGCAGATTCTGGAAGCACCTAGAAGATGCGAAGGTTGAAATCAAAGAGTATAAAAGGCGGCAATTGTAGAGGCGCTGGAATTCAGTTTGATTTGAGATTTCGATTAAGACGCTATCTAGCGAGCAAGACCAGTATTATTTTGAATAGTAGAGTTTTATTTAAGTTATCAATCAGTTTGGTTATTAAGCAAGCTATTCGTTGCACAGTTTGAGTGTTATTGTGAAGTACTTTAATAAAGGCCATTTTTCCATTATTCAATATTGGAGTTATTTATTCAACAGTTTAGCGATGCGAACTTAGCAAAAGGGCAAATAAGAGGATTTGCAAGTAAATTCGTTACAATATATTAGAGTGTTGGTGTACCACTATCTTTAGTTTTATACTCAGCGTGCTTTGCACACAGAGTATATTAACTTTGATTGGATAACGGTTGGTTGTACATATTGTAACGAATTTACTTGCAAATCCTCTTATTTGCAACCCTCTGCTAAGTTCGTATCGCTAAACTGTTGAATAAATAACTCCAATATGTAATAATGCAAAATGGCCTTTATTCAAGTACTTCACAATAACACTTATACTTTGCAACGAATATCTTGCTTATTAACCAAACTGATTTACAGCTCAATGAAACTATAGCTCGCTAGATAGCGCTTAATCCAAATCTCAAATCAAACTGAATTACTTTTCACTCGCTTGTGCCGCTTTTATAGTTTACGCTGCATACATCTAGGCTCTTCTATTTCCAGAACTTACCAACTATTTCGAGTGTTTATAGTTCTTATATAGTTTCTACTTGTTTACAATTTTCTACTTTTCAGCGTCTCTCAGATGTATGTGAGTTTGTATACAACTATAGTTTACAGTCTCCCGCACACACATAAGCGTATAAGTAAATTCATCTGTGTGTGACATCTCATCTCTCGCTGCCTTGTATGTAAATGTTGCTCGTCGGAATGTGTACATATGTGTAGACGCAATTATTGATTCGTTTATGTAGATACATAATGATTGAATTATTGATGTGAACTCACGTCACTGCTTAGCATCGGCCTGGAGATGGCAGCACTCCTTAGTTTTGCTAATATTCGTAACACTGCCCTCCACCTAAGTCTGATCGTCCCGATCAGACAAATCTCCCAATCTAAACGCCGCTAGCATCTCCAAATGTACCACCCTTCTAATCCGTGGTTTCCCAGTGGTTGTATGCGGTAGATGGTATCACTGATCTTCTTCACAACTTTGTACGGGCCTTCCCAACTGCACCGAAATTTGGCTGGAACACCTTTCCGCCGGTGAGGGTTGTTTAACAGTACCAAATCTCCCGCCAAGAAATCTTCCGAATTAAAGTTCTTGTCATGCCAGTGTTTCATCTTACTACTCATTACCCTGGGCCGTTCCTTCACACTCTGTTGTTTGGTCAATGAACCACTTCGTAGAGCTTGCGCTGGACGGATTTGCTTTGCATAATCGGTATCGTTCCCACATTTCACAAGAGTAGTGCGCTCCGGCTTGAAACTATCCTCGCATTCTTTCTCGGAAATTCGTTGCTTCGTTTTCCTGCGTCTTTTAGGTTTTGTCAATGCCAGTGTTTCTCTCGCAGGTACTTTTGATTTTGATTTATTTGGCCCGTTCGATCTATCAACCTTTGCCTTTGACTTTCGTGGTCTTTGTCGAGTCTTTTCCACCAGTACCCGATTACTGCTGAACCCTTTTTCCAAACTAAAGTTAAGTGGTATGTCCTGGTTCTTATAGCGCATAATTTTTCTCCGCATATCGATCCTGACGTCATGGTCAACCAAGAAGTCCACTCCCAATATGACTTCATCAACGATCTCCGCCACAAAGAATTTGTGTAGAACCATGACTTTCCCAATTAATACCTCACATACCACTTCGCCTTGGACTTGATTATATTCGCCTGTGACCGTACGCAACCTTGCTCCAGGTAATGGTTTCACTCTCCTGTTGACCAAGTCAGATCGGATCAAGGAATGAGATGCGCCCGTATCTACAGTCAGTATTCGTTCGTTGCCATCCACATTTCCTCTGACGGTAAGACTGCTCGATTTTCTACCAATTTGCGACACAGATATCACAGGGCATTCAATAGCTGGATCTAGCTCTCTACCTCTTACTCGCTCTTGCTCATCTCCTCCAGCTTTGCGTTTACGCCCACCCACATTGTTGGAACTATTAAGGCCAAGATCGCAATGACGTGCAATGTGACCGGACTTCCCGCATTTGAAGCATTTGATAACTTTTTCACTTCGCTTTTGCGATCCTTTCAGCGCCTCCAATATTGCGTCTACCCACTCTGGCCTTTCTACTTCCACACGGCGTGCTTTGAAAACTGGCTTACACAGAAGCGACGCTGTTTCCTGAATCAGGGCTTGTGACACCGTTTTCTGCGAATGTTGGCTTTGGGTTTGCGTATATAGCTCGCTTTGTTTCGGCGTCCCGTATGCCATTTATAAAGCTCTGAATTTTTACCCTTTCAGTGTATTCCACGGGTGCGTCCGCATTTGCGAGATGAGCCAACCTTTCAACATCTGAAGCAAACTCCTGCAATGTCTCATTTGCTTTTTGGTAGCGGTTTTGCAACTCAATTTGGAATATCTGTTTCCTATGCTCGCTTCCGTAACGTCTCTCGACAGCGGCCATCAACGCTTCATAGTTGTTCCGCTCTCCTTCGGGAATCGTCTGTAGGATTTCGGCTGCTGGCCCTTTCAATGCCACGAACAGAGCTGCAACTTTATCTTCATCATTCCAGTTGTTCGCTGTCGACGTCTTCTCAAATTGGAGCTTAAATACCTGGAATGGAACAGAACCATCAAACGTTGGGGATTTTACCTTCAGAGTAGACGTTGAAGTGATTGGACGGTTCAATTGTAACTCCTGAATCCGATCTTTCAAAGCATCCATCTCGGCCTCCACTTTATTTTGTCGTTCACTAACAGCCTCCAGCAGCGATGAAAATTTTGTTTCCTGTGCCTCCAGCTTTGTTGAGATACGTTCTTCTTGTGCTTCGAGCTGTAATGTTATGCGTGCCTCTTGTTCTTTTAATTGTTCTGCAATTTGTGACGCCATGTGTGTTTTCTGTTCTTCCAATTGTGATGCCATATATGTCTTCTGTTCTTCCAGTTGAGTTTCCATCTTGGATGTTATCTGTGTCGACATTTCTGAAATGCGTGCCTCCTGTGATTCCAATTGTGAAGAAATTTGTGTCGACATTTCTGAAATACGTGTATCTTGTGCTTCAATTTTCGATGTTACTGTCGACGTTTGTGCAGATATTGCAGCCAATATCACGTTCAAGTTTGTGCTGGTAACCGTTTGCGATGTTTCGTTTTTCTCTTCAATTTTTGTTGTCTCCTCGCCATCAAGATGAAAGACATACTCTTCCACATCAATTCCTTCTGCTTCCATTGTCTCTCGTAGCCGTGCCTGAAGTTCAAGTTTAACGCCGCTTGTATTCAATCCACGGCTCTCCAACTCCTTCTTTAGTTGCTGGATCTTTAATTCACTGAACTTTGCCATGTCCAAGTTGTATTCCCAATCTTCGGAATTTATTCAACAATTCCTCTTCTGACACCAATTGTAACGAATTTACTTGCAAATCCTCTTATTTGCAACCCTCTGCTAAGTTCGTATCGCTAAACTGTTGAATAAATAACTCCAATATGTAATAATGCAAAATGGCCTTTATTCAAGTACTTCACAATAACACTTATACTTTGCAACGAATAGCTTACTTATTAACCAAACTGATTTACAGCTCAAATGAAACTATAGCTCGCTAGATAGCGCTTAATCCAAATCTCAAATCAAACTGAATTACTTTTCACTCGCTTGTGCCGCTTTTATAGTTTACGCTGCATACATCTAGGCTCTTCTATTTCCAGAACTTACCAACTATTTCGAGTGTTTATAGTTCTTATATAGTTTCTACTTGTTTACAATTTTCTACTTTTCAGCGTCTCTCAGATGTATGTGAGTTTGTATACAACTATAGTTTACAGTCTCCCGCACACACATAAGCGTATAAGTAAATTCATCTGTGTGGACATCTCATCTCTCGCTGCCTTGTATGTAAATGTTGCTCGTCGGAATGTGTACATATGTGTAGACGCAATTATTGATTCGTTTAGGTAGATACATAATGATTGAATTATTGATGTGAACTCACGTCACTGCTTAGCATCGGCCTGGAGATGGCAGCACTCCTTAGTTTTGCTAATATTCGTAACAATATATAAAGGAATCGAGATACATAGATATAGACTTCCATATATCAAAATCATCAATATCGAAAAAAAATCTGATTTGTCCGTCGCCCGTCCGTCTGTCCGTCTATCCGTTAACACGATAACTTGAGTTAATATTGAGTTCACCAAATTTGGTACACGAGCTTATCTGGACCCAGAATAGATTGGTATTGAAAATGGGCGAAATCGGACGATAACCACGCCCAATTTTTATATACATAACATTTTGGAAAATACAAAAAACCTGATTATTTAATAAATAATACACCTAGAATGTTGGAATTTGACGTATGGACTGATATTGGGACTCTTGATAAAAATTTGATAAAATCAATTTTAGAAACATTAATAATCATAAATCGAAAATCGTTAAACCTATCGTAACAAAATTCGGCAGAGAGGTTGCATTTACTATAAGGAATGCTTTAAAGAAAAATTAACGAAATCGGTTAAGGATCACGCACACTTTTATATAAAAGATTTTTAAAAGGGTCGTGGACGAATAAAATAAGCTATATATTTGCAAAAAAGAGCTTTATATCAATGGTATTTCATTTCCCAAGTGGATTTATAACAATAAATAAGAACAACGAATTTAAAAAAAAATGGGCGTGGCACGGCCCTCTTTATGACTAAGCAATTTTCTATGTTTCGGGAGCCATAACTCGCAGAAAATTTACATATCTAACAAAATTGGGTACAGATATTTTCCTTATAGGAAATATTTCTATCGGTTAAAGACCACGGCAACTTAAATACAAAACAAATTTAAAAGGGTCCTAGACTGCAATAATAAGCTATAACTTAGCAAAAAATAGTTTTGAATCAATAATATTTTCACTTATCAAGTTTTACTGTAAGGGGAAATGGGGATACATTTTTCTTTTAAACGGGCGGTGCCACGTGTTATGTAGAAAAGTAGTTTATCTGAAATGAAATATACAATTGAAGCTCACGCTGAGTATATAATGTTCGGTTACACACCGAACTTAACACCTTTACTTTTTTTATACTCAGTTTTACAGGTTACACCGAGTATATTAATTTTAATTTCGTGAAGGTACATTGTAACTCCATCGGGGTATATATACGTAGAAACTGGAGTGCAGAAAGAAATTGATTAACATATTTTGATGTTTATTAGTTGATGATAAATACTGTTTGTTTAGAGATAAAGATTATTTTTGAAAAGTGTTTAAATATTTTGTATATTGTTATTAAGCAGCCTTCGTTACATATGTGAAAATACAAATAGTATGTTTGTATTTGTGTGAATATTTATTATGATATTTATTGTGTTATAATGTTAAGGGAGAATGTGTATGCGTATGTTTACATTTGATATATTATAGTGCGTCGTTATTCTGGTTTGTAGGAAATAATTGACCCTGCCTGTTAGGTGGGCTTAGAATATACCCGCAGTAGGAATGCCTGTCGTAAAAGGCAATTAAAATCCAAATCCCGTTCCTAGGTTGTGCGCCAGGCCTGAGACTTGCCACATAAAAAACGCTTTCCAATGCGTAATTTCAATAAGCCTCGGATGAGAACTATTTTTTCTGATGACGACGACGGGAAACGTATAGCATACTATGATTTTAAAGATAATGAATTGAGGGAATGCACATGGATTGAAAGTGATCGGTGTAACATACATAAGTACCTGCCGTCACGGGCCTAACCTTAAGATGCCCCAATTCACAGGAGCCAAGGAACGTCTGAACAGCGCCCAAAGCTCGCTTACCTTGATCCCAATTGATGATGTGAGTGGACACACCATCACCTGTGTGGTTGGAGGCCTATCTTGGACCTCTTCCAATATATTGGTTATGGCAACCGGTTGCGATGCAACTCCACATTCAAGCTAAGCAACTCTTATTGCATTCGGAAATCAACCACAGACACCACGATGTTCCAGAAGGTCCTACCCCAATGAGTAGAAACGGAGCAAACTCCGCGGGATATCTGCTCCCAGTAGTACAACCTTAAGAGTCTTGGTAGGACTTAAGTAGCCGAAGCTATCAATTGAGTATCCATATCCTCCCGATGCCCGGATATTTCAGTTGATTGATGTCTTTGTTAAGGCAAAGTCCAATACCACCGCCCTACAGCAAGCACGGCCGACGGGACAAGGCAGAAGAGCGACAGAGCCCTGCAATATCTACTACAGTGACCATATGAACAAACGCGCAAATTGTAGCCAAGATGTTGGGTTTGTGGTGGGAAAGAAACTTCCATGCCAATTACTAAAATTCACGGCTGAGAAAAAGCATCTTGCAGCGATTCGCATTAAGGCGAAGTTTTTTCAAATCCAATTGCATATTTTTCGAACTCGTTTATATGTGCTCACGCGCCTATAGACCCTACGGACGAAAAGGACAAGTACTCATTCTATGAAGAACTAGAAAAGACATACGTTGACTTCCCAAGCCATGATATCGAAACAGTGCTGAGCGACTTTAACGCTAGAGTGGGCAAGGAAGGGGTCTTTGGTCCTACACTCGGAAAAGCCAACCTCCAGGCTCTAATGTCTCGCAATGGGCTGAGGCTTATTGACTTCGCCGCTGCTCGAAATATGGTCATCTGTAGTACCATGTTCCAGCAAAAAAAATGCGAAGCTGCTTGGCTGTCTCCTGATCGTATAACACGAATAACACACATACTACCAGTGGCATGAATGTGCGCAATCTGCGAGGTCTTAATATTGACTCCGACCACTAAATTGTGACAGCCAAGACACGTATACGTCTCTGTGCAGCATAAAAAGAACGCGCAGTGACACAAGGAAAGTTTGCATTTTAAAGGCTGCTCACAGACATATGATGATCTTCGACCTGACAATGTGATCCAGAGGTAGAAGCATATTACTCTCCCATTACGTGTTATGCTAACACCATAGATTTCCAGCTAGCTCGCGAAAACAACTTCTACGATGAGAAATGTCGCGCTGAGTTGGAAAAGGAGCACACTACCTATAAGGACACGCTTCGCATGGGCGCGGCAACGCGCTGTATATTGGAGCATTATCGGGAGGCGACGAAGCAGAGATACGCCTATTATGAAGGAAAAACTTGACCTGATGCTAACTGATAAGAATAATGCCCGAAAACTCTACCACAATATCAGGTGGATGACGGAAGTTTTCAAGAACGGAGGAGATTCCTAGAGGAATTCAAATAAAGACATGGTAACTGAAGTACAGAGTGTGCTTTAGCTGTGGAGGGAACAGTTCCCCCCAATGCTAGCTAGCGAGGGAGAAGAAGAACCCAAAACCAAATATAAAATATACAAAAAGCTAATAATATCACAAACTCAAAAAAAACTAAACACCAATTGGTTGGCTATGGTATGGTTATGGCTAGGGCGTTATGGTATGGCACCATTGACCAATTACATTGATTTCCATAAAGTTGGTTGGATCAGCTGTTTTATATGGAGATGGATATGTATACGTCAAACTTTGCCCGGGCTTTACAAACTGTTATAATACATTGCTTGGAGGCGAAAAAATTGCAACAAAAATTTTCTATTAAAAGCACTCAGCCTTAAATCGTTTTTGTCTGATTATGACAACTGTCAGTTGTGATAGTGTTATAGACAATACTGACACCTTTCCATAAATGAAATTAATAATTGAAATTAGAGCTTACGATTTCTTCTCGAACACAAGCGAGATTTTCGAGATCCGAGAACTCGACTTATCGCGATATTCTCGTGTCTCGAAGTACTCGTAAATCTCGCGAGCTTCTCGACAAAAAACTTAATTGCTCTATGGACAGTATTTATACACTTGGTTTTATTTTTACTGTGTGAATTTTTTGTTGATTATATGCTTTCCAATGACATTTAACTCAAAACATATTTATTATACATATAATTTTGTTCACAATATTTTATTTTTTAACGAGACATCGTGAACAACGCTTCTCGCGAAATTCTTGAATCTCGTAATACTCACGAGCTTCTCGAATTTCAATTCCCCAATGACATTTAACTCAAAACATATTTATTATACATATAATTTTGTTCACAATATTTTATTTTTTAACGAGACATCGAGCACAAAGCTTCTCGCGAGATTCTTGAATCTCGTAATACTCACGAGCTTCTCGACTATCAATTCTCACGAGATTCTCGAATCTCGACATACTCGTAATACTGGCGAGATTTGAGAAGGCGAGACTCCCTCGAGGCGAGAAATCTCTTCCCGAACAAGTTCGAGAAATCGTAAGCTCTAATTAAAATATCATTTTTGAGATTATTTGATAGTTGTGACAGTTTACACATATGCTAGTCCTCATCCAGGAAAACGAAGGGATTGAGCAGTACGGCTCTATACTTAATATGCATACATTTTAAGTGTATAAGAGGGAGACAAACATTCACAACTGTTTACATCACATTTGAGCCAGACCCATTAAGTTTGCGATACAAAGTTTGCTCGGAGCACTGAACGTTAGTTGACAGTACTGGTAAGAAAGTTAACTGAGTCATAATTTATTCCCGCATAATATTTTATTTCAAAAAAAACTTACAAAATAAGAATAAAAAATATACCCTCAATAAAACCACGGCACTACCACCAAGGATTATGAATTCCCAAAATTTCACAAAGAAGGTACACCATTAAGACCGATATGCTCGGCTATCGGGTCGCCCTCATATGGATTATGTCAATATATTGTGAAATTTTTAAAAAACATAACGATGAACTCTATTTATAATATAAAGAACACAGTTGAGTTAAAGAAAGAGTGAATAATACTTTAATTTGCGATGATGGAAAATTAATTTCTTTTGACGTGGTGTCACTATTTCCAAGCATACCGATACAGTTAGCACTTGAGATTGTAAGAGAAAAATGGACAAAAATACAGGAATTCACAAAAATACCCAAAATTTGTTTATGGAAATCTTAAGATTTTGTGTTGAAGAAAATAGATATTTTAGATTTAATGATAAAATTTACATACAGCTTAAAGGAATGCCGATGGGATCCCCTACATGACCGGTAATCGCGGATATAGTTATGGAGGAGTTACTTAACCGAACAATGGAAAAACTTCCACGTGTACCAAGGCTACTAACAAAGTATGTTGATGATTTTTTTGCAATTATTTGGAAAGATGAGGTAGAAAGAACACTTAATGCATTAAATTTGTTTGAAAATAATATTAAGTTTTCAATAGAACTTGAAAACGATGAAAGATTACCGTATTTAGACGCCATCGTGATAAAACGCGGAAATCAATTAAAAACAAAGTGGTATCAAAAACCAACATCATCAGGACGAATCGTTAACTTCAATTCAAAACACCCGAAGTCTATGATAATTAATACAGCGAAAGGCTGTATACGAAGAATCTTGGATATATCAGATAAAGTTACCACAAGGAAACCAAAAAAAGAAATTTTCACTTTATTGAAGAAAAATGATTTTCCCGAAAACCTTATAAAGACATTAATAAGAAATATAATAACAGCAATCAACAAAACGAAACAAAAAAACCTACAAATTTCAAGTCTGTAACCTACGTTCCCAATCTTTCAGACCGTTTCGCAAGTCTGACAAATAAAAATACATATAAAATAGCTCATAAACCGAAAAATACATTAAAACATATTTTTAGCAATACGAAAGCTAAAATACCTCACACCGAAAAGAGCAATGTGGTGTATAAAATACCATGTAATGGCAAGGAAGGTGAATCATGTGATCGCGTCTACGTAGGGACGACGAAGTCAAAATTAAAAACAAGACTAGCACAGCACAAGTCAGACTTTAAACAAAATCTACAGTCAAATACTTATAATATTGTAATTTATTTAAAATATGGATAAAGAAATGTTTAATAAATAAAAATAAAAAATAAAAATAAAACAGCTTTAATGGCCCACTCTGCGAGTAGCGGCCACTCTCCCAATTTAAACAATGCAACTATTCTCCAGCAAGAGTCAAACTATAGCAAGCGTCTCACATTGGAAATGCTGCATATAATTAACACACCACCTAACATACGACTAAATTACAAAACAGATGTTGACGGCTCCGCCCTCATATTTAGATATTTACATGGTTCAACTATATACAGGTTGGCTCATCTGTAAAGCAACAAAATATGTCTGTTCAAATTGTCAAAATCTGTGTATTGGTGTTGGTGCGAATGGTATGGAATGGAAACATAAAACTTAGCAGTTTTTGTATGTGTAAGTAAAATGTTGCAATGTGTTGGTTTCATTTTGAGTTTGCCATCTCCTTTTGACAATCCCTTCGACCATGCAATGACATAAATAAAATCAGCTGATGAGATGAGCCAACCTGTACATAATTGAACCATGGAATTTATTAACTAACAAATCGACAGTAGAAAGCTCCGCGTCAAACAGAAAGGACGTGTAAAACAAAATGTATCTTATTATTTTATTGTCAATAGTTTAAGTTGATATTATAAATAATGTTATATTTGTTATAGTTCCCTTGAAGATGATTACCGAAGGTTGTAATCGAAATAAATCGGAACACAAAATTAAAACTTTGTTGTTTTTATTATAAATCAATATTTGACCTCGAGCCGGCAAAAACCATCTCTGAGATAAGAATAATAACTTAATAATTAAAAAATTTCGCAATCTTCTATGTTATTTTGACATAATTTAAGTAAAGCGCAGCAAAAATTACCTCATCCAAACCAATTAAAAAAAGTTGGCAGACACGTAATAAGCCATTCGTGTGTATTTAAATTTTTTCTCAAATAACACAACTACTAAATCCACGTTTTTGACAGGGACGGAAAATAATTATTATACGGAGTCGAAAAAGTCCTGGTCAAAAATTGTCCTACGTGAAAATGTTTGAGTTCTCAGGTATCCCTATAGCAATATCATGTCGAATCATACATCGCTTCTATTTTTCGAACTTTTTCCATAAAGTCCACATATAAAAGTAAAATCTGTAATTTTATGTTTAAAACAATATTTTTAATTCGGATAATAACCGGACTTTTATTTTTAAAAGTCCGAGTATAACTAGTGCTATCAGGTAATAAAATCCGAAAATAATTTTGTATCTTGATCCAAATATACAATAAAAGTCCAAAACTAATAGTTTTGCAAGGAATTATATTATTAAACGATTTTCGGCTCCTAAGAGACTTTAAAATTTGAATTAATTATGTTATTTATATACTCAGAACATTCTTTAAAACGAATTAAAAATGGGACTGATAATAGTTGATTGTACAGGCATAAAGCAATCGAGATAGATATAGACTTCAATTATCAAAATTGTCAGTATCGAAAAAAGAAAATTTGATTGAGGCATGTCCATCCGTCCGTCTGTCCGTTAACATGATAACTTGAGTAAATATTGAGATATCTTCACCAAATCAATGAACGAACGTCTACTTTTTTCGATATAGAAAATTTCGAAAACCGAAAAGTGCGATAATTCATTACCAAAAACGGATAAGCGATGAAACTTGGTTGGTGGATTGGCCTTATGACGCAGAATAGAAAATTAGTAAAATTTTGGACAATGGGCGTGGCACCGCCTACTTTAAAATTTAGCAGTCGTTGAAGATATCATGATGAAATTTGGCAGGAACGGCACTCCTATTACTATATATGTTCTGAATAAAAATTAGTAAAATCGGATGGCAAACACGCCCACTTAAAATAGGCCAGAACAAGCAGAAATATCAAGTTAAGAATACAAACGCCTAAAAGTATGCAATGTATAAGTATCGACTACACTGTAAGAAATAGCTGGGTCTATTTTAAAGGATAATTAAAATTTAGAATACGGAGTCGAATGCCATACTAATTTTAGTAAAAGCACGTTAAAGCTATCGCGTCCCAAAGCAACATAAAACTTTTAGGAACAAGTTTTTTCAATTAGAAGAAAATTTGTCTAAGCGGGGTCGCCCCACGGCGTTTTTTTACTATCCAAAGATTCCAAATTCCACGTACAACTATCACTACATGCTGACGGGAATTATCGATAATAAACAGTCATCGCTTCGATGACAAATTCAGAGCACTTCGCTTGGTTTTCGGTTTCACTTTGGCTTCTCAGCTTCCTCTTCTCTCTTTTTCTCTCCCTTTCCTTTCTCTTTCTTTTCTATCAGCATTCCCACACACAACGTCTACACTCAAGCCCCCGGCACAATGACCTTTTCATATAGATGGGTTTAACACAAGCTTATGCATTCCAATAACATCGCCACAATCAACCAAGATCTTGCGTTTGTAAATATGAAGGGACTTCAGACTTGGCAATGGAAGTTTATTACGCCTTGCCTATTCACATAAAAAATTTCGCGAAGCACTGTTATAAACATTCTCCCTATACAACGAAAATACTTGCTAACATATTTTGTGCCGTATTCGATTGTTAAATTCATTGGCGGATTTGAATATTCGACGCCCCTAGGCAATACATAACTTGCCGCCCCTATTTTCACAATAACACTATTTAACACAATGATTGCGATATTCGGTGCATTATTACAGTGTAGTTTGTTACTAATGAAATATATAACGAAATCAAGATAATCGACATTTGCATTAATGGGGTATTTATCTTTAATTTTTTCCAAACATTCCTCATTTACATTTCTTTGCGTCTTGAGTTTTCAGCTGCGAATTCGCAAATGATATCATCACAATCGGTAGAAAAAAACAATTCTCGATTCTATGGTCAACAATGCAGGAGCATTCAGTTTGTTTTCGCCTAGTGAAGATCTGAGGTAGTTTAAAGTTAAAGTTAAAATTAAAGTTAAAGTGAAAGTTAAAGTTAAAGTTAAAGTGAATGTTAAAGTTAAAGTGAAAGTTAAAGTTAAAGTGAATGTTAAAGTTAAGTGAAAGTTAAAGTTAAAGTTAAAGTTAAAGTTAAAGTTAAAGTTAGAGTTAAAGTTAAAGTTAAAGTTAAAGTTAAAGTTAACGTTAAAGATAAAGTTAAGGTTAAGGTTAAAGTTAATGTTAAAGTTAAAGTTAAGGTTAAAGTTAAAGCTAAAGTTAAAGTTAAAGTTAAAGTTAAAGTTAAAGTTAAAGTTAAAGTTAACGTTAAAGTTAAAGTTAAATTAAAGTTAATGTTAAAGTTAAAGTGAAAGTTAAAGTTAAAGTTAAAGTTAAGGTTAAAGAAAAAGTTAAAGTTAAAGTTTTTTTTTATGTTTTTTTTTATAACGTGGAAGGAGGAAATGCTTTATGTACTGACCGGGATATTTAAGCCTCATTGTAAGACTCTCCGAGTGTAGGACTCCCTTCTTCCATGAAGGCCTCCCACTAAAACCTAACCTCCCACGGCCCGCGCAAATCCCCGTACCTGGGACCGCGTTTAGCATTACTTCGGGTACGGTTGCGCGCTATGTGAGCTCTATGGCTACTCTCACGCTAATGGGCTAGGCATCCGTCTTATCGTTTACTGATAAGTATATGCCTCACATATTTGCTGAACGTATCTCATCTGTCTCTTCGACAGGTCATGTTATTGATGACACTGCCCGGGGATAGGTGGCCAAGTACCTCTTCTACCCTCCTTTCCTGATCGGAGAAGTGCCTGCATTCGAAGAAGGTGTGGTGTACATCGTCTATTTTCCCACAGTACAGGCAGCTCGGTTATCAACCTTGCCCATTCTGTGTAGGTATTTGCGGAATTAACCGTGTCCCGTTAGAAACTGGGTCAGATAAAACTCTACCTCTCCGTGTGGTCGCTTCAACCACTTTCCTACGATGCTGTTGCTCCGCTGATCTTGCCAGCGTCGGATCGATTCTTCTCGCGCCTGCATGGCAACAGCAGCTCTACTTGCTTGCGATCCGTTGTCGTATATTGCCTTTCTTTCCTCAACGAGAAGATACATCGGTATGGGTCCCGCAACGACCAGGACAGCTTCAGCTGATACCGTGCGGTAAGCCGAAGATATTCGCAGCGCCCCTCTGCGTTGGACCGTGGTGAGGGCGACTCGGTTCTTCCGGTATTTCATTGCGTTCGCCCAGATTTCTGCACCATAAAGAGAATAGAATCCGAAGCTGATGCAAGCAACTTCCTTGTGTATGGCTTTGGGCCACCTGTGTTTACCATTAATCTACTCAACTGCGCTATTGTGCGCGCAGCTCATTTGCAGGCCCCCCTTATGTGATCCGAGAAGTTGAGTTTGCTGTCTAACCTCACTACCAGATATTTCGTTGAAGCGAGTGTTTCTATTGGCTGGTCCCCAACCATCATGTCCCTGTTTTTGCTGTTGCTAACTGGAGACCGTGCTCATCCATCCACCTATTTACATTACGCATGACCTGGTTTAATTTTAGCTGTGCCAGCTCGCAGCTTGTTGCTGTTATCATAGCTGCTACGTCGTCTGCAAAGGCAACGAGGAAGGTGCCTTCTGTCATGTCTAATCGAAGAAGATTGTCGGAAGTTATATTCCAGAGATCGGGACCTAGTACTGAACCCTGGGCTGTTCCACCTGTTATTTTTACCTTTTTTTGACCGTGAGTACTTTCATATATTAGATACCTCTCTCTTAAGTAGTCCCTTAAAATTTCTAACAAATATTGCGGTACTTTGAAAGTGCTTTCTATTGCCTCAAGCCTGTCCTCCCACCTAGCTGAGTTAAAAGCGTTTTTGACGTCCAGCGTGACCAGCAACACTATAGGTCTTGCTCTGTGGCACGCTGTCGCGGCTTTCTTGACTGCGTCTATAACTTCTGCTATGGCATTGCTGGTGGAGTGCCCCCTCCGAAAACCATGCGGTCTGGGAGACAGTCCCCCGCCGTCCTGTAACGCTCTGGTGAGGCGTTGCTTCAGGAGACTCTCCATCAATTTCCCTGCTGTGTCTAACATACATAGGGGACGGTAGGATGATGGAGAGTTGGGATCTCCTTTCCCTTTTGGAATGAGAACCAGTCGTGCTGTCTTCCATATGGTGGGGAAAGTTCTTTCTTCGAGACATTTGTTGTACATGTGCAACATAAATTCTGGGCAGTTATTTGCAGCTAGCCTAATTGCCTCCACGGGTATTCCGTCGGGCTCAGGTGCTTTCCTAGGATTCATAGTTCGCACGGCAGTTTTATGCTCTTCTTCTTGGAATGGTTCCACGTTGCGGTCTTCATGGGTAACGTACCCGTCCTCCCTAGGCAGTTGGGTGGGATACAGGCCATCCACAATGTTCGTTATTTGGTTCTCGTCCATCAGCTGGTTTGGCGAACGGAACTTCTTCATTACTATCTTATATTCCTTCCCCCCGTGGTCTCGATCCACTTCCTCGCAAAGCGCTTTCCAGCACGTAAGCTTGCTTTGCTTAATGGCAGCACTAAGAGCTTTCTTCACTCCTTTGTACGCTTCCGACTTTTCTAGAGCCTCAGGTCTGCCGCGCGCGCGAGTTGCTAGCCTTCGCATTTTGTGGCATATTTTCCGCAGCTCCGCGATTTCGCTGTTCCACCAGTATACCTGCTTTTTACCCCTCCACACTCCTCTCCGTAGCATAGAGAGATTGCAAGCGTGGCGAAGACAGCTCATTGTCTTTTCAACCGTCTCTTCCGTCGCACTGGAGTTGTTGATTATCCGTCGGGCATCCCCCAGTACTGATGCGGAGAACGTGGCAGAGTCGACCTTGGATGCGTCCCATGCTATTGTTCTACGTGCCCGTTCGGAAACTGCCTCTGACGGCGATCGTTTAGCTGGCAAGTGATGTAGTTATGATCGCTGCCAGTCAGATCCTCTATGACTCTCCATCCAGCAGCGGTCAGGAGCAGGCAGTTAAAGTTAAAGTTAAAGTGAATGTTAAAGTTAAAGTGAAAGTTAAAGTTAAAGTTAAAGTTAAAGTTAAAGTTAAAGCTAAAGTTAAAGTTAAAGTTAAAGTTAAAGTTAAAGTTAAAGTTAAAGTTAAAGTTAAAGATAAAGTTAAAGTTAAAGTTAAAGTTAAAGTTGAAGTTAAAGTTAAAGTTAAAGTTAAGGTTAAAGTTAAAGTTAAAGTTAAAGTTAAAGTTAAAGTTAAAGTTAAAGTTAAAGGTAAAGTTAAAGTTAAAGCTAAAGTGAATGTTAAAGTTAAAGTGAAAGTTAAAGTTAAAAATAAAGTTAAAGTTAAAGTTAAAGTGAATGTTAAAGTGAAAGTGAAAGTTAAAGTTAAAGTTAAAAATAAAGTTAAAGTTAAAGTTAAAGTGAATGCTAAAGTTAAAGTTAAAAATAAAGTTAAAGTTAAAGTTAGAGTTAAAGTTAAAATTAAAGTTAAATTAATATCACTTGGATTATTATCAAAGAAAACAAAATGTTGCATAAGTTGATAATATGCAATAGCATAGCGGCAGTTCCCGAGTGCCACACGTCCTTTTTTTTATTTTCGTTCAAAATTATTCACAAAAACTGATGAAAATGGCGCAGGAAAATATTTGCGTGCTCATTTACTTCATTTCCTTCATAAAAAATGTATTTCTTGTTTGAATTTGTGCACACATTTTTCACAATTAGTTAGTTTGGTTAGTTCCACCTCTTAATGATATTTGGGTGCGCTGGGCAATTAAATACGTTTACCTGATGATCGCTGTATTTGGTTTCAACGCGAATATATTGGAATGTTGGTAGATTTTTGAGCCCTTATGGTAGAGCTTGAAAATGGGTCAAAAGTTGGTAGATCTACCAATAAAGTGGTAAAGTCCGTGCACTGCCCCTACTCAACATATATTCCATTCTCTTTCTCTGTCGCTCTACTCCTTCCCTACGCTTATTAACTCAGTTAATGCATTGCTAAATGCACGCATCCGCAGACATAAAATTCAAAGGCTTGAAGAAAATCATTTATTAATATAAATATAATTTTAAAACTAGTTGATCGACTTTACAAACTTACACCGCTATCGCTTAATACAAAATCTAATTTAAAAGAATGAAATTCATTAGGTAATCTAAAATAATTATTGAGATTTTTGCTTTCTCTGCCGTTTACTGAAGCCAAATGTGATACGTATAGTCCAGCGAACTAGAACGATGCAAAGGCTTAATGTGACAGTTAAAGCACCAATAAAATAGTGCTGCCACATCAAGCAAATATAATTGATACCAGCTCAAATCCATACCACCAGCACGTAAATGTCTGGCTCCGTTATGACGTATCACATAATCGATCCAATATAGTGCGGTCTCACGTGGACCCATAGGACGATCATGAAAAATGTGCGACACACGTTTTATATTATCACGATAGGTGACATTGTACAGCAGCTGGTGAAGGCTCTTTTTCAACGTATCACGTGTTAGCGTATGAAAATCCAACATTATAGCATATCCACCAATTTCCGCTCTCTTTAGATTTAACAGCTGCAGTAAGCAAAAACAAAAAATGCGAAAGAATTTATTATTTGTTAATAAAAATTTTTTTTCGAGTGCTCGATTACTCACCTGATCACTATGAAATGGCATTCCTAACATTGGCACTGCATTGTGTACGCCTTCTTGTGTGCCAAACATGCCGCCGTGTGTGATGAATACACGTACATTAGGGTGTGCTAATATATCACTTTGAGGCAGCCATTTTTTTACCATAACATTTTGTGGTAAATTGATTATACTTTCGTTTTCAAATTTCCATAAAACTCGTTGTTTTATGTTTCGAAAAACTTCGAGGAATGCTCGTAGCTGTGCCGCGGGCATATCTTTACTTTCAACTTGGCTGCCTAAACTGAAATAGATGGCGCCATGCTCAGCCTCGTCCAAGAACGATTGAATTCCTGTGGGAAGCGGTTTTGGAGGATAAATGTGCATACCACCAACATGAATTATATTGTCGGTAATAGGGAGCTGCTGCCGATAATGGTGTATAGCTGTTGATCAATATCGCTGAGAGATTCTTTTCCATTGCTGATACACTGGGAATTTTTACTGAAAGTTAGGAAAAAAAAACAATAAAAAACATTAATATAAGTTTGGGAAGAAATAAATCAAGCTTTATGAGCTCTTCAACGTCTTAGGAACAGTTTTTTCTCAGAAAATGCCTATTATATATATGATTGTATAGGTTCACATATCCAATAAGCGATGTTCTAATGTCCCAAGGTTCCTTACGGAAGGAGAAATGAAATGGTATGAAAGGTTCGAGATAGTTGGGTTGGTACCAACAAACCGCACCAGTCATTCCATTTCGCGTTCACTAACGCTATTTAAAACAACAAGGGAAGCAAATTCGCTGAGACCAATTCTCAAATTCGAATAAGCTTTCCATTGATCGCTCACTTGATCGTGGCACATCTTAATCCCCATTACCTGGGTGTCAAGAGCAGGTGGTCTGAATCAGCGGTATAGCTGTCAATGCAATCAAAGCTCAGCTAGCTTTGTTTACGCAGATATGCAGAACTGTCGAATTTAAAACTGCTGGGTCTGTCTTACATAGTTAAGTATCTTGGGTTATTCTTAAAGCAAGCTTGTACCAAGTTTAATGTGTAACATAGAGTGTCCGTAGTGCTGCCGAGGAGCGAACGCTGGGGTGCTCTCTTTAAGGGTGTTATATTCGATATGGTGGCCAAGACGATTCCCTCCTTAACTTTCGAGTTTGATGGAAAACATTGGACACTTCTTCAAAATGTTGGAAGCAGTGTAGTGATTAGCTATGGTTGGAATAACGAGCCCAGCAGCTCTTTTCCTAACCGGATAGTTGCAACCCAACACAACCTCACCTAATCCCAATCATCAAGTATAAATAAAACTTAGTAGGGCTGCTATTTTCGTAAGAATTAATTGGAAGTCAGTTTCACCGTTAGGGTATGTGATAGCACAATGGACCAACATATAAGTTTCCATGTGCGCTATTCCTTAACTGAACGGCTGCCAATCAACCTAATCTAATCTCAATCAGCAAGTATGAAAATAACGTGTTAAATATTTCTGACCAGTAGGATCTCGCCGTCTGCAAGAGCCAATATTTAGCCTGATGATCCGAATCTGGAACAATCAAGGTAATCGTTAGCAAAGTCCATCGGCCTTAATAAGAAGGAACATCTTTGTCAGGTATTGGATGTACAGAATGTAATTGAAGTGTAGTCATTATATTATAGCGTAATGTGAGAATAATGTACTTGGTAAAGTTACTGCGAGAGAAAATTTTGTTATCGGTCTGCTTTGGTTATCGAAGATAATGGCCATATTATACATTTATTAACGGCATGTTTTCGGTTTATTAATTATGTTATAGATGAGAAAAATACGAGCTAGAGATTTGCTTTGGAAGTGTTATAAATTTGCTTTAGAAAATAAAGTATATCCGACGAGATATATATTTCTATCGCAAATCATCGGGTTTTTTAGCGAAAAGCTACACGAATATGCATGAAATAGTTATCGATATGTTATCAAAAATTTATTGATGTGTTATGGAGAAGCTGTCGAGTTTTGTAAATTGTAACTGTTATGTTTGTTATCAAAATGTAATTCATTTGTTATCGAAAAGTTATAAAATTTCGAAAAATAGCAATGTTCTTATCGGAGCGTTACTTTTTGTTATCGCCGTGTTACAAATTCGTAATCAAAAAGTGGCGATTTATTATCGGAGTGTAGCCATATATTTCCCAAAAGTTATAAATTTTTTTTAAAAACGTTATCGATTTTTTATCAAAGGGTTAGCGATTTTTTATCGAAAAGTTTCACGATTTATTCTTGGAGTGTTTCCAGTTTGTTATCGACGTGTTATAAATGACTCGTCGTTTGTTTCGACCTCTGATACCGTTAAAAATTTAATTTAAAATCGCTAAAATATCCGTAACCCGTCGAACACAAGCCAATAAGAAACCAATGAGAAACCTATGACTCGACGATAATAATTCAGGGATGGAAAATAATAATTATTTTTTTTCGGAGTCGAAAAAGTTCTGGTCAAAAATTGTCCTAGGTGAAAATGTTTGAGTTCCCAGGTATCCCTATAGCAATATCATGTCGAATCATGCATCCTTTTTATTTTTCGAACTTTTTCCATAAAAGTCCACATATAAAAGTAAAATCTGTATTTTTATTTTTTAAGTCCGATAGAACTAGTTAAACTCGGACTTTTAAAAATAAAAGTCCCGAAATAAAAGTTAAATCAAGACTTTTATTTTTTAAGGCCGAAATAAAAGTCCCGCTTGATAACAAAGAAACGGCTTATCCGAATTAAAAAAATTTGGTACCAATCGATTCTCCTGGATTCCTAAAATTTAAAACCTTATGGACTTTTGAAAATTTCTGTTAATAATACTAGAAATTTATCATAAACAAACTAGATCGAAAATCTCGTAGTATAAATGGTGAACTTGCAGTGGATTTTTGCAATAAATTTCGTTCCAATACAACTATTAGAGTGAAAATTGGTAAACCGCATTCTGCTATGATAGGAAAGCTTTCCAAAAAAAGAAATGGTCGTAATCGGTCAGTAGCCACGCCTCTTTCTGTATATAGAAATTTCCGCACAGAACATGCAATATTTGAGTATCTAAAGAAGCCACGTTATTTAAATTTGGCACGTAAATTACTGACATTGCATGTAGTTGATCCACATAATTTTTTTGGACAATGGGCGTGGCACCAACTACTTTCCAAATAAGATTTTTTGGACTTTCAAGTGCGATAACTCGTACATACTTTGAGCAATATTTTTGCAAATTGGTAAGCGAACTTCATATTTGTATTTGTACATGCCGACGGAAAAAGTTTTAAAATCGAATTAAAGTCACACCCACTTGTATATAAAAATATCAAAACTGGCTACTTGAATTCATTGCTAAGTACGTGAATATGTCGGAGTTATTTCGGGACTATTGCGGGATCATTTGGGGATCCTTCCGGTATCATTCCTGGATGACTTTCGGGATCCCGTCAGGGTCATTTCGGGACTTTTTCGGGATCATTTGGGGATCCTTCCGGCATCATTTCTGGATAGTTTTCGGGATCCGTCCGGGATTCCGTGAGGATTATTTCGGGACTTTTTCGGGAGTATTCCGGGATCATTTATGGATGGTTTTCGGGATCGCGTCGGGTTTATTTCGGTATCATTTGGGGACTCTTCCGGTATAATTTCTGGATGGTTTTCGGGATCCCGTTAGGGTAATTTCGGGACTTTTCCGGGACTATTTCGGGATGATTTTGGGGCCCTTCCGGCATAATTTCTGGATAGTTTTCGGGATTTGTCCGGGATCCGTCGGGATCATTTCGGGACTATTTTGATATCATTTTGGGACCCTTCCGGAATCATTTAAGGACTCTTCGAAACCGGTAGTTCAGCACACATGATTTTTTAAATTATGAGCTTTTATGGCCATGGATTTGCTGCAAATGCCTAATGTTTGTTATTCGTAATTTTGTGTTTTTCTAGTCCTGAGGATGGTTTCAGATTGAAACCGAAATATCGACCAATTATATAAATTATAATACCAAAAATATATGGTGTTTTATTTATCTTTGCGGCCTTGAGCTCAATAATTAACCAAGAAGTTAAAATTTTGTTTTTAAGTTAAATTAATTGATATGACAGGGGTGAAGGAATTACTATTCATAGAACAAAGGAGTAAAACTACAATTAGCTAAAACAAAGAGATTTTTTAGATGAAAATAGTGTTGCTTTTTCGTGTGTTTAGCTGGTTAAAATATTACAAAAAGTGTACGTAGAGCTATAATAGTTCGTTACAGGATTCATTTAAAATAATCAAAAATAGAACGAAAAGCTGTGTTAGATATTAAAAATAAAACATACCGAACTTTAATTACGAATAATTTGCAGCAAATCTATGGCCATAAAAGCTCATAATTTAAAAAATCATGTGTGCTGAACTACCGGTTTCGAAGAGTCCTTAAATGATTCCGGAAGGTCCCAAAATGATATCAAAATATCCCGGAAAAGTCCCGAAATGATACTCACGGATCCCGGACGGATCCCGAAAACTATCCAGAAATGATCCGGAAGGATCCCCAAATGATCCCGAAAAAGTTCCGAAATGACCCTGACGGGATCCCGAAAGTCATCCAGGAATGATACTGGAAGGAATCCCCAAATGATCCCGCAATAGTCCCAGAAATAACTCGACATATTCACGTACTTAGCAATGAATTCAAGTAGCCAGTTTTGATATTTTTATATACAAGTGGGTGTGACTTTAATTCGATTTTAAAACTTTTTCCGTCGGCATGTACAAATACAAATATGAAGTTCGCTTACAATTTGTAAAAATATTGCTCAAAGTATGTACGAGTTATCGCACTTGAAAGTCCAAAAAATCTTATTTGGAAAGTAGTTGGTGCCACGCCCATTGTCCAAAAAAATTATGTGGATCAACTACATGCAATGTCAGTAATTTACGTGCCAAATTTAAATAACGTGGCTTCTTTAGATACTCAAATATCGCATGTTCTGTGCGGAAATTTCTATACTACGGAAAGGGGCGTGGCTACTGACCGATTACGACCATTTCTTTTTTTAGAAAGCTTTCCTATCATAGCAGAATGCGGTTTTACCATTTTCACTCTAATAGTTGTATTGGAACGAAATTTATTGCAAAAATCCACTGCAAGTTCACCATTTATACTACGAGATTTTCGATCTAGTTTGTTTATGATAAATTTCTAGTATTATTAACAGAAATTTTCAAAAGTCCATAAAGTTTTAAATTTTAGGAATCCAGGAGAATCGATTGGTACCAAATTTTTTTAATTCGGATAAGCCGTTTCTTTGTTATCAAGCGGGACTTTTATTTCGGCCTTAAAAATAAAAGTCTTGATTTAACTTTTATTTTTAAAAAGTCTGAGTTTAGACTAGTTCTATCGGACTTAAAAAATAAAAATCCGAAAATAATTTTTATCTTGATCCAAATATATTTAAAGTCCAAAATTAATAGTTTTGCAAGGACTTATATTATAAAAGGAATAACAGTTTAGCCCCTGTAATAATTCGCTATTGGTAACAAGCCGATAATAAAACATTATTTTGTCAGTCTCGCTGGTTGCTCTTCTCAAAAAAACGCGAAATTATTTGCTCATGGTTAAAGTTGCTCTGTTGGTGTATATCCTCAACTCCTAGGCGTACCAGTTAACATAAAAATACTAGTTTTTCAGACCTATAAGTTTACGCCTTAAACTTCGCTAGTACTTGGTCATGGCTCCTTTCTTTATTCAACTTACAACAAGCTCACGTGCGGGCAACTATTTCTCACTTCATCTTAAGTAATTTGATATGCATAAAACAAACAAAGATACTACTAGACTGAATAGAAGCAACAGG
The DNA here is from genome assembly GCA_029619165.1 of Eurosta solidaginis. Classification (NCBI taxonomy): domain Eukaryota; kingdom Metazoa; phylum Arthropoda; class Insecta; order Diptera; family Tephritidae; genus Eurosta; species Eurosta solidaginis. The sequence continues at coordinate 61,080 of JARSSU010033642.1, forward strand.
GTGACATTAGTTTGAGAAAAGAAAAACACCATTAGACTTTCTTACTTGTCTTCTGTGCACTTACTTGATAAATGTCCAAAATATTTCTTCACAACAGCATCCACCATTGGAAAATATTTAATTCGCGACTTATATCACTTCGAATAATAGTGTAAACATTTTGTACACGTTTCCCAAAAGCTCATATGATCCGTTAGGGGCAATGAACCATGCGGCACATAAGACCAAGGTATGATAATACCAAACATTTGACTCATATAATGTTCCATAGCAAATGTGGCAGTGCTTATCACGGGCACATTGTAAATATGTGCCAAAGCTAAAAATGCATCCTGATAGAATTGCTCGACCAGCAAGAGATCATAGACACCTTCAGTTTGATTTGCATTGATAATTTCTTGTACTTTAGGTTGTTTTGAGCGCATGCTCTGTTGAGGCGATGCCCTGCGTCTTCAAAATATCAAAAAGTCACGCATATCTTTTGGCATATCAAATAGCGAATTCGCGCCGGATTTTTTTTTTACTATTCAAGTTGGGCTACCACCGCTGCTGTTTTGGTG
>JARSSU010033643.1:0-32117 GCA_029619165.1 Eurosta solidaginis
TTTAAGCTATTGCATAGATTTTATCGCGGGCTTGGCGACTAAATCAAAAAAAACCGTAACGGATATTTGTCAAAAAGGTTCGAAAAGTTTCGAAAAAGTTTCGGTGTTAGCAACAGGCTGATTACATAAAATTGGATCTATTTATGCGAATATTGGTTGTTGTCTTTGGTGTACATTTATCTTCACTACTGCGCTGTAGATGGCACTGGTAACCGCCAGATGCCAGATGACCTGCACGCTAGATGATGCACACCACACACACACACACACGCTGTACAGAATTGCCTTTGTTGCTGTTGAACTTAGTACAGTAATTACGTACATAGTTGTTCCTTTGATTTTAAGTATTGCATAAATTTATCGCGGGCTTTGAGCGTGGCGACTGAATCAAAAAAACCGAACTGATATATGTACATAAAGTCATCGAATAACATCTGTTATAACAGCAAAAGTTTCGGTGTTAGCAACAGGCTGATCACATAAAATTTGATCTATTTATGCGAATATGGTTGTTGTCTTGGGTACATCTATCTTCACTACTGCGCCGTAGATGGCACTGGTAACCGCCAGATGCCAGATGACCTGCACGCTAGATTTATTCAATAAAAAGTAAAAAATTTGTTTTCTTATCGGTCACGCACGCTTAAAAAGTGTAACTTGAATTAATATCAAAGACAAAACTTGAATTAATATCAAAGAAAACCAAAATGTTGCATAAATATTATATATGCATAAGTTGATAATATGCAATAGCTTTACCGTGGCAGTCCCCGAGTGCCACACGTCTAACCAATTTGTTTTGGTTACTCGACGCGCCGTCCTCGTAGCTTACATATGCGTTTTTTTTAGTTTCTTACCATCTAAAGGTTAGCATGCTTAAATACGTAAGTCGTTTTGTTCAACAAATTTGAGTAGATCACTCAGCAGTTGTTTGCTTCAGAGCGACAATTTTGAGATAGTTATTAAACTTTTTAAATGTTGTCAACGTTGTTCTCGTTTTATATCCTTTAATTCTAGAGATATGATAAAACCGCTCATTGTTTAACCCATTCGTTTTGGTTCTCGACCGCTCCGTCCTCGTGTAGCCTACATATTGCGTTTTTCCAATAAACTTACCGGCCTAAAGGTTAAGCATGGTTAAAAATACTTAAGTGGTTTTTTCAACAAATCTGAGTAGATCGCTCAGCAGTTGTTTGCTTCAGAGCAAAATTTCTGAGATAGTTATTAAAACTTTTAAAGGTGTCAAACGTTGTTTCTCGTATTATATCCTTTAATTCTAGAGTTAATTATAAAAACCGCGTACAATTTTTTAACCCATTTGTTTGGTTACTCGACCAGCTCCGTCCTCGTGTAGCCTACATATTGCGTTTTTCTAAATAACTTACCGGCCTAAAGATAAGTATGCTTAAAATACGTAATTCGTTTCGTCACCAAATTTGAGTAGATCACTCAGCAGTTGTTGCTTCAGAGCTACAATTTTTGATGTAGTTATAAAACTTTTTAAAGTTGTCAAACGTTGTTCTCGTTTTATATCCTTTAATTCTAGAGTTAAATATGATAAAAACCGCGTACAAATTTGTTTAACCCATTTGTTTTGTTACTCGACCGCTCTGTCCTCGTGTAGCCTACATATTGCGTTTTTTCTAAATAAACTTACCGGCCTAAAGGTTAGCATGGTTAAAATACTTAAGTCGTTTCGTTCAACAATTTGAGTAGATCACTCAGCAGTGCTGTCTTCAGACAATAATTTTTGATATAGTTATAAAAAGTTTTTAAAGTGTTTCAACGTTGTTTTCTCGTTTTATATCCTTTAATTCTAGAGCTAAATATGATAAAACTGCGTACGAATTTTTTTAACCCATTCGTTTTGGTTACTCGACCGCTCCGTCCTCGTGTAGCCTACATATTGCGTTTTTCTAAATAACTTCCGGCCTAAGGTTAAGCATGCTAAAAGACGTAAGTCGTTTTTGTCAACCAAATTTGAGTAGTATCACTCAGCAGTTGTTTGCTTCAGAGCTACAATTTTTGATGTAGTTAATAAACTTTTAAAGGTTGTCAAACGTTGTTTCTCGTTTAATACCTTTAATTCAGAGTTAAATATGATAAAACCGCGTACGAATTTGTTAACCCATTCGTTTGGTTACTCGACGCCTCCGTCCTCGTTAGTTTACATATTGCGTTTTTCTAAATAAACTTTCCGGCCAAAAGGTTAAGCATGGTAAAATATGTAGTCGTTTTTCAACAAATCTGAGTAGATCGCTCAGCAGTTGTTTGCTTCAGAGCGACAATTTCTGCCGATAGTTTAAAACTTTTAAAGATGTCAAAACGTTGTTTCTCGTACTATATCCTTTATTCTAGAGTTAAATTATTATAAACACCGTGTACGAATTTTTTAACACATTTGTTTTGGTTACTCCACGGCTCCGTCCTCGTTAGCTTACATATTGCGTTTTTCTAAATCAACTTTCCGGCCTAAAGGTTAAGCATGGTAAAAGTACGTAAGTCGTTTTGTTCACAAATTTGAGTAGATCCTCAGCAGCTGTTTTCTTCCAGAGCGACAATTTTGAGATGGCTATTAAAACTTTTTAAAAGTTGTCAAACGTTTTTTCCTCGTTTTATATCCTTTAATTGTAGAGTTAAATATGATAAAAACCGCGTACGAATTTGTTTAAGCCATTCGTTTTGGTTACTCGATTGCTCCGTCCTCGTGCAGCTACAATTGCGTTTTTCTAAATAAACTTAACGGCCTAAGCTTAAGCAGGCTTAAAAGAGGTAAGTCGTTTTGGTCATCAAATTTGAGTAGATCACTCAGCAGTTGTTTTCTTCAGAGCTACAATTTTTGATGTAGTTAATAAAACTTTTTAAAGGTTGTTAACGTTGTTTCTCGTTTTATATCCTTTAATTCTAGAGCTAAATATGATAAAACCGCGTACGAATTTGTTTAACCCATTCGTTTTAGTTACTCGACCGCTCCGTCCTCGTGTAGCCTTCATATTGCGTTTTTCTAAATAAACTTACCGGCCTAAAGTTAAGAGTTAAATATGATAAAACCGCGTACGAATTTGTTAACCCATTCGTTTTTGTTACTCGACGCCTCCGTCCTCGTTAGTTTACATATTGCGTTTTTCTAAATAAACTTTCCGGCCTAAAGGTTAAGCATGGTTAAAATATGTAAGTCGTTTTTTCAACAAATCTGAGTAGATCGCTCAGCAGTTGTTTTTGCTTCAGAGCGACAATTCTGCGATAGTTATAAAACTTTTAAAGGATGTCAAACGTTGTTTCTCGTACTATATCCTTTAATTCTAGAGTTAAATTATTATAAACACCGTGTACGAATTTTTTAACACATTTGTTTTGGTTACTCCACGGCTCCGTCCTCGTTAGCTTACATATTGCGTTTTTCTAAATAAACTTTCCGGCCTAAAGGTTAAGCATGGTAAAAGTACGTAGTCGTTTTGTTCAACAAATTTGAGTAGATCACTCAGCAGCTGTTTTCTTCAGAGCGACAATTTTTGAGATGGCTATTAAAACTTTTTAAAAGTTGTCAAACGTTTTTTCTCGTTTTATATCCTTTAATTGTAGAGTTAAATATGATCAAAACGGCATACGAATTTGTTTAAGCCATTCGTTTTGGTTACTCGATTGCTCCGTCCTCGTGTAGCCTACAATTGCGTTTTTCTAAATAAACTTAACGGCCTAAGCTTAAGCATGCTTAAAAGACGTAAGTCGTTTTGGTCATCAAATTTGAGTAGATCACTCAGCAGTTGTTTTTCTTCAGAGCTACAATTTTGATGTAGTTAATAAAACTTTTTAAAGGTTGTTAAACCTTGTTTCTCGTTTTATATCCTTTAATTCTAGAGCTAAATATGATAAAGCGCGTACGAATTTGTTTAACCCATTCGTTTTAATGGTTAATGGTTAAAATCCTTAAGTCGTTTCGTTCAACATATTTGAGTAGATCAGCAGTTGTTGGCTTCAGAATAATAATTTTTGACATAGTTATTAAACTTTTAAGGTTGTCAACCGTTGTTTCTCGTTTTATATCCTTTAATTCTAGAGTTAAATACGATAAAAACCGCGTACGAATTTGTTTAACCCATTAGTTTTGGTTACTCGACCGCTCCGTCCCTGTGTAGCCTACATTATGAGTTATTCTAAATAACTTACCGACCTAAAGGATAAGCATGGTTAAAATACTTAGTTTGTTTTCTTCAACAAATTTGAGTAGATCACACAGCAGTTGTTGGCTTCAGAACAATAATTTTTGATATAGTTATTAAAAGTTTTTAAAGTGTTTCAAACGTTTTTTCTCGTTTATATCCTTTAATATTAGAGCTAAATATGATAAAAACTGCGTACGATTTTTTTAACCCATTCGTTTTGTTTACTCCACCGCTCCGTCTCGTGTAGCCTACAATTGCGTTTTTCTAAATAAACTTACCGGCCTAAAGGTTAAGCATGGTTAAAATACTTGGGTCCTTTCGTTCAACCAATTTGAGTAGATCACTCAGCAGTTGTTGACTTCAGAACAATAATCTTTGATTAAAAGTTTTTAAAGGATGTCAAACGTTGTTTCTCGTATTATATCCTTTAATTCTAGAGTTAAATTATTATAAAAAACCGCGTACGAATTTTTTAACCCATTCGTTTGGTTACTCTACCGCTCCGTCCTCGTGTAGCCTACATATTGCGTTTTTCTAAATAAAGTTTCCGGCCTAAAGGTTAAGCATGGTTAAAGTACGTAAGTCGGTTTGTTCAACAAATTTGAGTAGATCACTCAGCAGCTGTTTGCTTCAGAGCACAATTTTTGAGATAGTTATTAAAACTTTTTAAAGGTTGTCAAACGTTTTTTCTCGTTTTATATCCTTTAATTGTAGAGTTAAATAAGATAAAAACCGCGTACGAATTTGTTTACCCCATTCGTTTTGGTTACTCGACTGCTCCGTCCTCGTGTAGCCTACATATTGCGTTTTTCTAAATAAACTAACCGGCCTAAAGGTTAAGCATACTTAAAATACGTAAGTCGTTTTGTCCAATAAATTTGAGTAGATCACTCAGCAGTTGTTTGCTTCAGGGCTACAATTTTTGGTATAGTTAATAAAACCTTTTAAAGGTTATCAAACGTTGTTTCTCGTTTTATATCCTTTAATTCTAGAGTAAATATGATAAAAACCGCGTACGAATTTGTTTAACCCATTCATTTTAGTTACTCGACCGCTCCGGTCTCTTGTATCCTACATATTTCATTTTTCTAAATAAACTTACCGGCCTAAGGATTAAGCATAGTTAAAATACTCAAGTCGTTTCGTTTAACATATTTGAGTAGATCACTCAGCAGTTGTTGGCTTCAGAATAATAATTTTTGACATAGTTATTAAAACTTTTAAAGGTTGTCAAACGTTGTTTCTCGTTTTATATCCTTTAATTCTAGAGTTAAATACGATAAAAACCGCGTACGAATTTGTTTAACCCATTAGTTTTGGTTACTCGACCGCTCCGTCCCTGTGTAGCCTACATTATGAGTTATTCTAAATAAACTTACCGACCTAAAGGATAAGCATGGTTAAAATACTTAGTTTTGTTTTCTTCAACAAATTTGAGTAGATCACACAGCAGTTGTTGGCTTCAGAACAATAATTTCTGATATAGTTATTAAAAGTTTTTAAAGTGTTTCAAACGTTGTTTCTCGTTTTATATCCTTTAACTCTAGAGTTAAATACGATAAAAACCGCGTACGAATTTGTTTAACCCATTCGTTGTGGTTACTCGACTGCTCCGTCCTCGTGTAGCCTACATATTGCGTTTTTCTAAATAAACTTACCGGCCTAAAGGTTAAGCATGCTTAAAATACGTAAGTCGTTTTGTTCAACAAATTTGAGTAGATCACTCAGCAGTTGCTTGCTTCAGAGCTACAATTTTTGATATAGTTAATAAAACTTTTCAAAATTTGTCAAACGTTGTTTCTCGTTTTATATCCTTTAATTCTAGAGTTAAATATGATAAAACCGCGTACGAATTTGTTTAACCCATTCGTTAAGGTTACTCGACCGCTCCGTCCTTGTGTAGCCTACATATTGCGTGTTTCTAAATAAACTTACCGGCCTAAAGGTTAAGCATGCTTAAAATACGTAAGTCGTTTTGTTCAAAAAATTTTAGTAGATCACTCAGCAGTTATTTGCTTTAGAGCTGCAATTTTTGATATAGTTTATAAAACTTGTTAAAGGTTGTCAAACGTTGTTTCTCGTTTTATATCCTTTAATTCTAGAGTTAAATCTGATAAATACCTCGTACGAATTTTTTTAACCAATTTGTTTGGTTACTCGACGGCTGCTTCCTCGTTAGCTTACATATTGCGTTTTTTTTTAATTTGCTTACCGATCTAAAGGTTAAGAATGTTTAAAATACGTAAGTCGATTTGTTCATTAAATTTGGGTAGTTCACTCAGCAGTTATTTGCTTCAGAGCGGCAATTTTTGAGATAGTTATTAAAACTGTTTAAGGTTGTCAAACGTTGTTTCTCGTTTTATATCCTTTAATTCTAGAGTTACGTATTGTTTAACCCATTCGTTTTGGTTACTCGACCGCTCCGTCCTCGTGTAGCCTACATATTGCGTTTTTCCAAATAAACTTATCGGCCTAAAGGTTAAGCATGGTTAAAATATGTAAGTCGTTTATTTCAACAAATTTGAGTAGATCACTCAGCAGTTGTGTGCTTCAGAGCTACAATTTTTGATATAGTTAATAAAACTTTTTAAAGGTTGTCAAACGTTGTTTCTCGTATTATATCCTTTAATTCTAGAGTTAAATTATTATAAAAACCGCTCCGTCCCTGTGTAGCCTACATTATGCGTTATTCTAAATAAACTTACCGACCTAAAGGATAAGCATGGTTAAAATACTTAGTTTGTTTTCTTCAACAAATTTGAGTAGATCACACAGCAGTTGTTGCTTCAGAACAATAATTTCTGATATAGTTATTAAAAGTTTTTAAAGTGTTTCAAACGTTGTTTCTCGTTTTATATCCTTTAATTCTAGAGTTAAATCTGATAAATACCTCGTACGAATTTTTTAACCCATTTGTTTTGGTTACTCGACGGCTCCGTCCGCGTTAGCTTACATATTGCGTTTTTCTTAATAAACTTTATTGCCTAAAGGTTAAGCATGGTTAAAGTACGTAAGTCGTTTTGTTCAACAAATTTGAGTAGATCACTCAGCAGCTGTTTTCTTCAGAGTGACAATTTTTGAGATGGTTATTAAAACTTTTTAAAGGTTGTCAACGTTTTTTCTCGTTTTATATCCTTTAATTGTAGGGTTAAATATGATAAAAATCGCGTACGAATTTGTTTAAGCCATTCGTTTTGGTTACTCGACAGCTTCGTCCTCGTGTAGCCTACATATTGCGTTTTTCTAAATAAACTTACCGGCCTAAAGGTTAAGCATGCTTAAAAGACGTAAGTCGTTTTGGTCACCAAATTTGAGTAGATCACTCAGCAGTTGCTGGCTTCAGAACAATAATTTTTGACATAGTTATTAAAACTTTTAAAGGTTGCCAACCGTTGTTTCTCGTTTTATATACTTTAATTCTAGAGTTAAATACGATAAAAACCGGTACGAATTTGTTTTAACCCATTCGTTTTGGTTACTCGACCGCTCCGTCCTTGTGTAGCTTACATATTGCGTTTTTCTAAATAAACTTACCGGCCTAAAGGTTAAGCATGGTTAAATACTAAGTCGTTTTCTTCAACAAATTTGAGTAGATCACTCAGCAGTTGCTGGCTTCAGAACAATAATTTTTGATATAGTTATTAATAGTTTTTAAAGTGTTTCAAACGTTGTTTCTCGTTTTATATCCTTTAATATTAGAGCTAAATATGATAAAAACTGCGTACGAATTTTTTAACCCATTCGTTTTGGTTACTCGACCGCTCCGTCCTCGTGTAGCCTACATATTGCGTTTTTCTAAATAAACTTACCGGCCTAAAGGTTAAGCATTGTTAAAATACTTAGGTCGTTTCGTTCAACCAATTTGAGTAGATCACTCAGCAGTTGTTGGCTTCAGAACAATAATCTTTGATTAAAAGTTTTTAAAGGGTGTCAAACGTTGTTTCTCGTTTTATATCCTTTAATTCTAGAGTTAAATCTGATAAATACCACGTACGAATTTTAAGCTATTGCATAGATTTTATCGCGGGCTTGGCGACTAAACCAAAAAAAACCGTAACGGATATTTGTCAAAAAAGGTTCGAAAAGGTTCGAAAAAGTTTCGGTGTTAGCAACAGGCTGATTACATAAAATTGGATCTATTTATGCGAATATGGTTGTTGTCTTTAGTGTACATTTATCTTCACTACTGCGCTGTAGATTGCACTGGTAACCGTCAGATGGCAGATGACCTGCACGCTAGATGATGCACACCAACACCCCACACACGCGCTGTACATAATTGCCTTTGTTGCTGTTGAACTTAGTACAGTAATTACGTACATAGTTGCTCCCTTTGATATTAAGCTATTGCATAGATTTTATCGCGGGCTTTGAGCGTGGGACTGAATGCAAAAAAAACCGTAACTGATATACGTAATAAAATCATGGAATAACATCTGTTAATAACAGCAAAAGTTTCGGTGTTAGTCACAGGCTGATTACATAAAATTGGATTTATTTATGCGAATATTGGTTGTTGTTTTTGGGGTACATTTATCTTCACTACTGCGCTGTAGATGGCACTGGTAACCGCCAGATGGCAGATGATCTGCATACTAGATTTATTCAATAAAAGTAAAAATTTGTTTTCTTATCGGTCAGCACGCTTAAAAGTGTAACCTGAATTAATATCAAAGACAAAACTTGAATTAATAGCAAGAAAACAAAATGTTGCATAAATATTATAATTGCATAAGTTGATAATATGCAATAGCTTTACCGTGGCAGCCCCGAGTGCCACACGTCCTTTTTTTTAACCAATTTGTTTTGGTTACTCGACGGCTCCGTCTTCGTTAGCTTACATATGCGTTTTTTAATTTGCTTACCGATCTAAAGGTTAAGCATGCTTAGAATACGTAAGTCATTTTGTTCAACAAATTTGAGTAGATCACTCAGCAGTTGGTTGCTTCAGAGCGACAATTTTTGAGATAGTTATTAAAACTTTTTAAATGTTGTCAAACGTTGTCTCTCGTTTTATATCCTTTAATATTAGAGTTAAATATGATAAAACTGCGTACGTATTTTTAACCCATTCGTTTTGGTTATTCGACCGCAGCAAGGTTAAAATACTTATATCGGTTCGTTCAACAAATTAGAGTAGATAACTCACAGTTGTTGGATTTAGAACGATAATTTTTGATATAGTTATTAAAAGTTTTTAAAGGATGTCAAACGTTTTTTCTCGTTTTATATCCTTTAATTCTAGAGTTAAAAAAATAAATGTAAGGCGCGATAACCTCCGAAGAGATCTAAGGCCGAGCTTCTCTTCCAACTTGCGTCGTGCTCCTCTTGATTTTCCCTACAAATTGGCCGGACGGGACCTACATGTTTTATGCCGACTCCGAACGGCATCTGCAAGGCAGATGAGTTTTCACTGAGAGATTTTCATGGCAGAAATACACCCGGAGCGCTTGCCAAACACTGCCGAGGGCGACCCCACTTAGAAAAATTTTCTTCTAATTTAAAACCTTATTTCTAAATTCTGATGTTGCTTTGCCCGGGGTGCGAACCCAGGGCATACGGTGTGGTAGGCGGAGCACGCTACCATCACACCACGGTGGCCGTTAATAAGGAAATTAATTATATATTGTTGTCTGAAAAATCATTGTGATCCGTGGTATATATAGTATATATCTCATACAACCGATTGTTCAGTTAAGAAACTTTGCGCAATTTCTGCCCCTTTTTAACAGCTAGACGCTTCAAATTTCACCATATGCTTACGTATATAGCATATATAGTTGTCTGAAAAAATCATAGAGATCGGTGGTATATATTTTATATACCCCATATAAACTCTAATTTTTGCCCCCTTTTTACGGCTACAAGCTTCAAATTCATCAAATTTCATCAAATGGTGACGTTTTACGTCAAATACGTGATTCCTAGTCATAGTTTTTTACACGCAGACCACAAAAACCTGAAACTTTGCATCCTTACACAAAGTACCTACCTGTTTTTTATTTTATATTTATCTTAAAGTCGTTAAGGTATGTAGATTTGTTCACTATATATTTCTTATCTTATACATCCGATTATTCGGAGATTACGAACGGGATAAGATTATTGTTCAGCCCCCATTCATGAAAGGTATGAAGTTTTCGCACAGCCGAAGACAGTCCCGTTCTTACTTGTTCATTTTATATTTATCTTAAAAATCGTTAAGGTATGTAGATCTGTTCACTATATATTTCTTATCTTATACATCCGATTATTCGGAGATTGCGAAGGGATAAGATTATTGTTCAAGCCCATTCATGAAAGGTATGAAGTCTTCGGCACAGCCGAGACAGTCCCGTTCTTACTTGTTTTAATTTGCTTACCGATCTTAAGGTTAAGCATGCTTAAATACGTAAGTCGATTTGTTCAACGAATTTGATTAGATCACTCAGCAGTTGTTTGCTTCAGAGCGACAATTTTTGAGATAGTTATTAAAATTTTTAAAGGTTGTCAAACGTTGTTTCTCGTTTTATATCCTTTAATTCTGGAGTTACGTATTGTTTAACCCATTCGTTTTGGTTTACTCGACCGCTCCGTCCTCATGTAGCCTACATATTGCGTTTTTCTAAATAAACTTACCGGCCTAAAGGTTAAGCATGGTTAAAATATGTAGTCGTTTTTTCAACAAATTTGATTTGATCACTCAGCAGATGTTTGCTTCAGAGCGACGATAGTTTTATTACAACTTTTTAAAGGTGGTCAACATTTTTTCTCGTTTTATATCCTCTAATTCTGGAGTTACGTATTGTTTAACCCATTCGTTTTGATTACTCGACCGCTCCGTCCTCGTGTAGCTTACATATTGCGTTTTTTCTAAATAAACTTACCGGCCTAAAGGTTAAGCATGGTTAAAATATGTAAGTCGTTTTTTTCAACAATTTTGAGTAGATCAGGCAGCAGTTGGTTTCTTCAGAGCGATGATATTTATTAAACTTTTTAAAAGGTTGTCAGACGTTGTTTCTCGTTTTATATCCTTTAATTCTAGAGTTAAATCTGATAAATAATAGAATTTTTTTAACCAATTTGTTTTTGGTTGCTCGACGGCTTCGTCCTCGTTAGCTTACATAATGCGTTTTTTTTTAATTTGCTTACCGATCTAAAGGTTAAGGATGCTTAAAATACGTAAGTTGTTTTGTTCAACAATCTGAGTAGATCACTCAGCAGTTTATTTGCTTCAGAGCGACAATTTTTGATATAGTTATTAAACTTTTTAAAGGTTGTCAAACGTTATTTCTCGTTTTATATCCTTTAATTCTAGAGTTACGTATTGTTTAACCCATTCGTTTTGGTTACTCGACGGCTCCGACCTCGTTAGCTTACATACTGCGTTTTTCTAAATAACTTACCGGCCTAAAGGTTAAGCATGGTTAAATATGTAAGTCGTTTTTTTCAAAAAATTTGAGTAGATCACCCAGCAGTTGTTTGCTTCAGAGCGACAATTTTTGAGATAGTTATAAAATTTTTAAAGGTTGCCAAACGTTGTTTCTCGTTTTATATCCTTTAATTCTAGAGTTAAATATGATAAAAACTGCGTACGAATTTTTTAACCCATTTGTTTCGATTACTCGACGGCTCCGTTCTCTTTAGCTTACATATTGCGTTTTTCTAAATAAATTTTCCGCCTAAAGGACAAGCATGGTTAAAGTAAGTCGTTTTGTTCACTAATTTGAGTAGATCACTCAGCGCGACAATTTTGAAATATTTATTAAATTTTTAAAGGTTGCCAAATGTTGTTTCCTCGTTTTATATAGTTTAATTCCAGAGTTAAATATGATAAAACCGCATACGAATTTGTTTAACCCATTCGTTTTAGTTACTCGACCGCTCCGTCCTCGTGTAGCCTACATATTACGTTTTTCTAAATAAACTTACAGGCCTAAAGGTTAAGCATGATTAAAATACTTAAGTCGTTTCTTTCAACATATTTGAGTAGATCACTCAGCAGTTGTTGGCTTCAGAATAATAATTTTTGACATAGTTATTAAAACTTTTAAAGGTTGTCAAACATTGTTTCTCGTTTTATATCCTTTATTCTAGAGTTAAATACGATAAAAACCGCGTACGAATTTGTTTAACCCATTCGTTTTGGTTACTCGACCGGTCCGTCCTTGTGTAGCCAAAGAATTGCGTTTTTCTAAATAAACTTACCGGCCTAAAGATTAAGCATCGTTAAAACACTTAAGTCGTTTCAAACGTTGTTTCTCGTTTTATATCCTTTAATTCTAGAGTTTAAATACGATAAAAACTGCGTACGATTTGCTTAACCCATTCGTGTTGGTTACTCGATCGCTCCGTCCTTGTGTAGCCTACATATTGCGTTCTTCTAAATAAACTTACCGGCCTAAAGATTAAGCATGGTTAAAATACTTAAGTCGTTTTTCTTCAACATATTTGAGTAGATCACTCAGCAGTTGCTGGCTTCAGAACAATAATTTTTGATATAGTTATTAAAGTTTTTAAAGTGTTTCAAACGTTTTTCTCGTTTTACATTCTTTAATATTAGAGCTAAATATGATAAAAACTGCGTACGAATTTTTTTAACCCATTTGTTTTGGTTACCCGACCGCTCCGTCCTCGTGTAGCCTACATATTGCGTTTTTCTAAACAACTTATCAGCCTAAAGGTTAAGCAAGGTTGAAATACTTATGTCGTACGTTCAACAAATTTGAGTGATCACTCAACAGTTGTTGGATTCAGAACAATATTTTTGATATAGTTATTAAAAGTTTTTATAGGGTGTCAATTTTTTTTTCGTTTTATATCCTTTAATTCTAGAGCTAGATCTGTAAATATCGCGTACGAATTTTTTAACCATTTGTTTGGTTACTCGACGGCTTCGTCCTAGTTAGCTTACATAATGCGTTTTTTTTTAATTTGCTTACCGATCTAAGGTTAAACATGCTTAAAATACGTAAGTCGTTTTTGTTCAACAAATTTGAGTAGATCACTCAGCAGTTGTTTGCTTCAGAGCGACAATTTTTTAAATAGTTATTAAACGTTTTAAAGTTGTCAAACGTTATTTCTCGTTTTTATATCCTTTAATTCTAGAGTTACGTATTGTTTAACCCACTCGTTTTGGTTACTCGACGGCTCCGTCCTCGTTAGCTTACATATTGCGTTTTCTAAATAAACTTACCGGCCTAAAGGTTAAGCATGATTAAATATGTAAATCGTTTTTTTCAACAAATTTGAGTAGATCACTCAGCAGTTGTTTGCTTCAGAGCGACAATTTTTGAGATAGTTATAAAATTTTAAAGGTTGCCAACGTTGTTTCTCGTTTTATATCCTTTAATTCTAGAGTTAATATGATAAAAACTGCGTACGAATTTTTTAACCCATTTGTTTTGATTACTCGAGGCTCCGTCCTCGTTAGCTTACATATTGCGTTTTCTAAATAACTTTCCGGCCTAAAGGTTAAGCATGGTTAAAATACTTTAAGCTGTTTTCTTCAACAAATTTGTGTAGATCACTCAGCAGTTGTTGGCTTCAGAATAATAATTTTTGACATAGTTATTAAAACTTTTAAGATTGTCAAACGTTGTTTCTCGTTTTATATCCTTTAATTCTAGAGTTAAATAAAGGCTAGCATGGTTAAAATACTTAGTTGTTTTCTTCACAATTTGAGTAGATCACTCAGCAGTTGTTGGCTTCAGAATAATATTTTTGACATAGTTATTAAAACTTTTAAAGGTTGTTAACGTTGTTTCTGTTTTATATCCTTTAATTCTAGAGCTAAATACGATAAAAACCGCGTACGAAGTTGTTTACCCATTCGTTCTGGTTACTCGACTGCGCCGTACTCGTGTAGCCTACATATTGCGTTTTTCTAAATAAGTTGCCGGCCTAAAGTTAAGCATGCTTAAAATACGTAAGTCGTTTTGTTCAACAAATTTGAGTAGATCACTCTGGCAGTTGTTTGCTTCAGAGCTACAATTTTTGATATGGTTAATAAAACGGTTTAAAGGTTGTCAACGTTGTTTCTCGTTTTATATCCTTTATTTCTAGAGTTAAATATGATAAAACAGCCTACGAATTTGTTTAACCCTTCGTTTTGGTTACTCGATCGCTCCGTCCTCGTGTAGCCAACATATTGCGTTTTTCTAAATAAACTTACCGGCCTAAATATTAGCATGGTTAAAACACTTAAGTCGTTTCATTCAACATATTTGAGTAGATCACTTAGCAGTTGTTGGCTTCAGAACAATAATTTTTGATATAGTTATTAAAAGTTTTTAAAGTGTTTCAAACGTTGTTTCTCGTTTTTATATCCTTTAATTGTAGAGCTAAATATGATAAAACCGCGTACGAATTTGTTTAACCCATTCGTTTTGGTTACTCGACTGCGCCGTACTCGTGTAGCCTACATATTGCGTTTTTCTAAATAAGTTACGGCCTAAAGGTTAAACATGCTTAAAATACGTAAGTCGTTTTGTTCAAAAAATTTGAGTATATCACTCAGCAGTTGTTTGCTTCAGAACAATAATTTTTGATGTAGTTATTAAAATTTTTAAAGGGTGTCAAACGTTGTTTTCTCGTTTTATATCCTTTAATTCTAGAGTTAAAACTGATAAATACCGCGTACGAATTTTAAGCTGTTGCATAGATTTTATCGCGGGCTTGGCGACTAATCAAAAAAAGCCGTAACGGATATTTGTCAAAAAAGGTTCGAAAGGTTTGAAAAAGTTTCGTTGTTAGGAACAGGCTGATTACATAAATTGGATCTATTTATTCGAATATTGGTTGTTGTCTTTGGTGTACATTTATCTTCACTACTGCGCTGTAGATGGCACTGGTAACCGCCAGATGCCATATGACCTGCACGCTAGATTTATTCAATAAAAGTAAAAATTTGTTTTCTTATCGGTCAGCACGCTTAAAAAGTGTAACTTGAATTAATATCAAGACAAATTTGATTAATATCAAGAAAACAAAATGTTACATAAATATTATATCGCATAAGTTGATAAAATGCATAGCTTTACCGTGGCAGTCCTCGAGTGCCACACGTCCTTTTTTTTAACCATTTGTTTTGGTTACTCGACGGCTCCGTCCTCGTTAGCTTACATGTGCGTTTTTTTCAATTTGCTTACCGATCTAAAGGTTAAGCATGCTTAACCCTAGGACTTATACCCAAGTACAGGTGTGGCCAGTAGCTATTTTGGAGTGATGTAGCTCCTAACTCGCTAAAGATATTGACTTGAACTTTTTGATCTAGGAAAACGAAGTAAATCTACGTCGATTGGTGTCTTATTTGTCATGCTAGGTCCATGCATTGATGAGATATAAGCTTTCAAAGTTGACACCTACGACTTCTTATAGCCGGGTACAGGTGTGGCCAGTGGCCTTTTTCCTCGTTTTTTCTCATTTTTTGAAGGAAAACATTTTTATTTATTATTTTCCTTATAAAATATTATTTTATTGATTATTTCTTATAACTAAATATGCAAGCAAATTTAAATTATTCAATTGTTTTCATTATTTTCACAATATTACATATAAATGTATTTGAAGGATGCTGTATGCATATTGGGCGCTGACATATTCTGCACATGTTACGCGTTCGTCTTCTGTGTTGGTCATGGATGTAGCAGAGAAAACAGCTTCCAACCTGCTGTTTCTTTGGTTTGCACTTCCTTGCAAGGCCGTATTTATGAAACTCGCGACTGCAATTTTTGTGTTGAGTTCCGCATCACTTGTTGATTCACCGACCGCTCTTCAATTATGGCATAGACAGTTCTTTGGCGAGCTGGCGAAGAAATATCTTACGCTTCGACATTGGTGCATCTGATGTAGGATTATTCTCATAATATATGATGTACGCTGCCGTCAAATCAATCATATTGAAGAATAGGGACAACGGCCAACGCTTTTGTCAAACTTTGGCAAGTATATTCTCCAAGCAATTGGTCCATCACGTCCACTCCTCCTTTTTTCTTGTTATAAAACTCGATCATTTCCGTTTGCCGCTTTCGCCAATGTGATTATCGTCATGCATTGATGATAGTAATATAACTGCCTTGTTTTTTTTCGGCACTAGGAGCAATGGGTATGTTGGGCCTAAAACCGAATGTATTTGACCTCTCTGCACGATCTTTGTGTGCCAACATCTCCTTTGGTATGTAGGGCTTATTTTTCCGCAGAGTTCCAACTGCCATCAAATTCATGGATGACAAGCTTTCCAGTAGATTTAGGATGTAAAAAATTGTCCATCGTCATACTTCGGCCGGTTCCATGAAGCGGCTTACTAAATCCTTTACCACGCGTTCACCCTGGTTATATTCCCGTCCAGTAGGTGTGGCCAGTATATATTTGTCCATGCAGTGGATATGCGTTTTTTGGCATCAAATACCCACCACACTTTGATGCCATATTTTGCCGGTTTCGATGGGATGTATTGCGTGAAACGGGTGCGGCCACGATATGCAGAGAGCTGCTCGTCTACCGTTAGATATTCGTTTGGCTTATATGACTGCTCATCATGGTCCACAGCTCGGATATTGGTGCAGCTTTTTCAGTTACCAACGTTGTGCCCGTGTGTTGCATCGTCAACCTTATAAACCGCAGTATGGCCTGAAAGCGGTTAATGCCATTTGACGCACGATATATATGGACATTTTCCACCGACCACAAGTCCGGCGCACATTCGGCATTGCACACGCATACATTTCGCTCAAAGTACCTTCTTCCATGTTTTTGTACCCTGCCTCTGGATGTTTCCGTTTAATTCCGCATATGTAAGCTTCTGCTTTTTGTTGGTGTAGCGTACTATAATATCCACCATTTCCGGAGTCATAAACATTTATATGTATTTGACTATTCACATCATAGTAGTTGATCTTGCGGGCCCACTTCGCTGTCGCACACATATTTTGTTGGCCCAGTTTGGCGTGCAAGTCGTAGGCACGTGATAGTACCATATGGAGGCTCACAGCCACGACTTGCACGCCAAACTGGGCAACAAAATATTTTGCGACGCGAAGTGGCCCGCAAGATCACTACTATGATGTGAATAGTCATACATATATGTTTTATGACTCCGGAAATGGTGGATATTATAGTACGCTACACCAACAAAAAAGCAGAAGCTACATATGCGTGAATTAAACGGAAAACCTCCAGAGGCGGTACCAAAACATGGAGAGGTTACTTTGAGCGATGATGCGTGTGCAATGCCGAATGTGCGCCGGACTTGTGGTCGGTGAAAATTGTCCATTATATCGTGCGTCAATGGCATTAACCGCTTTCAGGCCATACTGCGGTTTATAAGGTTTGACGATGTCAACACACGGGCACAACGTTTGGTAACTGAAAAAGCTGCCCAATATCCGCGACTGTGGACCATGATTAGGCAGTCATATATGCAAACGAATATCTAACGTAGACGAGCAGCTCTCTGCATATCGTGCCGCACCGTTTCACGCAATACATCCCATCGAAACCGGCAAAATATGGCATCAAAGTGTGGTGGGTATTTGATGCCAAAACGCATATCCACTGCATGGACAAATTATACTGGCCACACCTACTGGACGGGAATATAACCAGGGTGAACGCGTGGTAAAGGATTTAGTAGCCGCTTTCATGGAACTCGGCCGAAGTGACGATGGACCAATTTTTTTACATTCCTAATCTACTGGAAGCTTGTCATCCATGAATTTGATGGCAGTTGGAACTCTGCGGAAAAATAAGCCTACATACCAAGGAGATGTTGGCACACAAAGATCGTGCAGAGAGTCAATACATTCGGTTTTAGGCCCACATACCATTTGCTCCTATGTGCCGAAAAAAACAAGGCAGTTATATTACTATCATCAATGCATGACGATAACACATTGCGAAGCGGCAAACCGGAAATGATCGAGTTTTATAACAAGAAAAAGGAGGAGTGACGTGATGGACCAATTGCTTGGAGATATTACTTTGCCCAGTTTGACAAAGCGTTGCCGTTGTCCCTATTCTTCATATGATTGATTTGACGTGCAGCGTACATCTAATTATGAGATAATCCTACACTCAGATGCACCAATTCGAAGCGTAAGATATTTCTTCGCCAGCTCGCCAAAGAACTGTCTATGCCCATACATTGAAGAGCGGTCGGTGAATCAACAGTGATGCGGACACTTCAACACAAAAAATTGCAGTCGCGAGTTTCATAAATACGGCCTTGCAAGGAGTGCACCAAAGAAACAGCAGGTTGGAAGCTGTTTTCTCTGCTACATCCATGACCAACACAGAAGACGACGCGTAACATGTGCAGAATATGTCAGCGCCCAATATGCATACAGCATCCTTCAAATACATTTTATGTAATATTTGTGAAAATAAGAAACATGAATAATTTAAATTTGCTTGCATATTTAGTTATAGAAATAATCAATAAAATAATACTTTTATAAGGAAATAATAAATAAAATTGTTTTCCTTCAAAAATGAGAAAAACGAGAAAAAGGCCACTGGCCACACCTGTACCCGGCTATAAGAAGTCGTAGGTGTCAACTTTGAAAGCTTATACTCTCATCAATGCTGACCTGCATGACAAATAAGACACCATCGACGTAGATTTACTTCGTTTTTCTAATCAAAAGTTCAGTCATATCTTTAGCGAGTTAGGAGCTACATCACTCCAATAGCTACTGGCCACACCTGTACTTGGGTATACAGTCTAGGGTTACGCATGCTTAACCTTTAGATCGGTAGCAAATTGAAAAAACGCACATGTAAGCTAACGAGGACGAGCCGTCGGTACCAAACAAATTGGTTTAGGACGTGTGGCACTCTGAGGACTGCCACGGTAAAGCTATTGCATATCAACTTATGCGATTATAATATTTATGTAACATTTTGTTTTCTTTGATATAATTCAATTTTGTCTTTGATATTAATTCAAGTTACACTTTTTAAGCGTGCTGACCGATAAAAACAATTTTTTACTTTTATTGAATAAATCTAGCGTGCAGGTCATATGCATCTGGCGGTTACCAGTGCCATCTACAGCGCAGTAGTGAAGATAATGTACACCAAGACAACAACCAATATTCGAATAAATAGATCCAATTTTATGTAATCAGCCTGTTCCTAACAACGAACTTTTTCAAACCTTTTCGAACCTTTTTGCAAATATCCGTTACGGCTTTTTTGATTTAGTCGCCAAGCCCGCGATAAATCTATGCAACAGCTTAAAATTCGTACGCGGTATTTATCAGTTTTACTCTAGAATTAAAGGATATAAACGAGAACACGTTTGACACCCTTTAAAACTTTTAATAACTACATCAAAAATTATTGTTCTGAAGCAAACAACTGCTGAGTGATATACTCAAATTTTTGACAAAACGTACTTACGTATTTTAGCATGTTTAACCTTTATGCCGTTAACTTTATTTAGAAACGCAATATGTAGGCTACACGAGTACGGCGCAGTCGAGTAACCAAAACGACTGGGTTAGACAAATTCGTACGCGTGGTTTTTATCATATTTAGCTCTACAATTAAAGGATATAAAACGAGAAACAACGTTTGAACACTTTAAAACTTTCTATAACTATATCAAAAATTATTGTTCTGAAGCAACAACTGCTAAGTGATCTACTCAAATATGTTGATGAACGACTTAAGTGTTTTAAACCATGCTTAATGTATTTAGGCCGTAAGGTTTATTTAGCAAAACGCAATATGTTGGCTACACGAGGACGGAGCGATCGAGTAACCAAACGAATGGGTGTAAACAATTCGTACGGCTGTTTTATCATATTTAACTCTAGAAATAAAGGATATAAAACGAGAAACAACGTTGACAACCTTTTAAACCGTTTTATTAACCATACAAAATTGTAGCTCTGAAGCAACAACTGCAGAGTGATCTACTCAATTTGTGAACAAAACGACTTACGTATTTTAAGCATGCTTAACTTTAGGCCGGCAACTTATTTAGAAAAACGCATATGTAGGCTACACAGTACGGCGCAGTCGAGTACCAGAACGATGGGTTAAACAAATTCGTACGCGGTTTTTATCGTATTTAGCTCTAGATTAAAGGATATAAAACAAGAACAACGTTAACAACCTTTAAAAGTTTTAATAACTATGTCAAAAATTATTATTCTGAAGCCAACAACTGCTGAGTGATCTACTCAAATTTGTTGAGAAAACAACTTAATATTTTAACCATGCTTAGCCTTTATTAACTCTAGAATTAAAGGATAATAAACGAGAACAACGTTTGACAATCTTTAAAGTTTTTAATAACTATGTCAAAAATTATTATTCTGAAGCCAACACTGCTGATTGATCTACACAAATTTGTTGAAGAAAACAGCTTAGTATTTTAACCATGCTTAACTTTAGGCCGGAAAGTTTATTTAGAAAACGCAATATGTAAGCTAACGAGACGGAGCCCTCGAGTAATCAAACAAATGGGTTTAAAATTCGTACGCAGTTTTTATCATATTAACTCTAGAATTAAAGGATATAAAACGAGAAACAACGTTTGGCAACCTTTAAAATTTTATAACTATCTCAAAAATTGTCGCTCTGAAGCAAACAACTGCTGAGTGATCTACTCAAATTTGTGAAAAAAACGATTTACATATTTTAATCATGCTTAACCTTTAGCCGGTAAGTTTATTAGAAAACGCAATATGTAAGCTAACGAGGACGGAGCCGTCGAGTAACCAAACGAGTGGGTTAAACAATACGTACTCTAGAATTAAAGGATATAAAACGAGAAATAACGTTTGACAACTTTAAAACGTTTTAATAACTATTAAAAATTGTTCGCTCTGAAGCAAACAACTGCTGAGTGATCTACTCAAATTGTTGAACAAAACGACTTACGTATTTTAAGCATGTTAACCTTTAGATCGGTAGCAAATTAAAAAAAACGCATTATGTAAGCTAACTAGGACGAAGCCGTCGAGTAACCAACAAATTGGTTAAAAAATTCGTACGCGATCTTTAACAGATCTAGCTCTAGAATTAAAGGATATAAAACGAAAAAAATTTGACACCCTATAAAACTTTTAATAACTATATCAAAAATTATTGTTCTGAATCCAACACGGTTGGTGATCTACTCAAATTGTTGAACGTACCGACATAAGTATTTCACCTTGCTTAACCTTTAGGCTGATAAGTTTGTTTAGAAAACGCAATATGTAGGCTACACGAGGACGGAGCGGTCGGGTAACCAACAAATGGGTTAAAAAATCGTACGCAGTTTTTATCATATTTATGCTCTAATATTAAAGAATGTAACAACGAAAAACGTTTGAAACACTTTAAAAACTTTTAATAACTATATCAAAATTATTGTTCTGAAGCCAGCAACTGCTGAGTGATCTACTCAAATATGTTGAAGAAACGACTTAAGTATTTTAACCATGCTTAATCTTTAGGCCGGTAAGTTTATTTAGAAGAACGCATATGTAGGCTACACAAGGACGGAGCGATCGAGTAACAACACGATGGGTTAGCACATCGTACGCAGTTTTTTATCGTATTTAACTCTAGAATAAAGGATATAAAACGAGAACCAACGTTGAAACGACTTAGTGTTTTAACGATGCTTAATCTTTAGGCCGGTAAGTTTATTAGAAAAACGCAATTCTTTGCTACACAGGACGGACCGGTCGAGTAACCAAAACGAATGGGTTAAAAAATTCGTACGCGGTTTTATCGTATTTAACTCTAGATTAAGGATATAAAACGAGAAACAATGTTTGACAACCTTTAAAAGTTTTACATAACTATGTCAAAAATTATTATTCTGAGCCAACAACTGCTGAGTGATCTACTCAAATATGTTGAAAGAACGACTTAAGTATTTTATCATGCTAACCTTTAGGCCTGTAGTTTATTTAGAAAAACGTAAATAACTGTAGTGCTACACGAGGACTGAGCGGTCGAGTAACTAAACGAATGGGTTAACAAATTCGTATGCGGTTTTATCATATTTAACTCTGGAATAAACTATATAAAACGAGAAACACATTTGGCAACCTTTAAAATTTAATAAATATTTCAAAAATTGTCGCGCTGAGTGATCTACTCAAATTAGTTGAACAAACGACTTACTTTAACCATGCTTGTCCTTAGGCGGAAATTTATTTAGAAAAACGCAATATGTAAGCTAAAGAGAACGGAGCCGTCGAGTAATCGAAACAAATGGGTTAAAACAAATTCGTACGCAGTTTTTATCATATTTAACTCTAGAATTAAAGGATATAAAACGAGAACACCGTTTGGCACCTTTAAAAATTTTATAACTATCTCAAAAATTGTCGCTCTGAAGCAAACAACTGCTGGGTGATCTACTCAAATTTTTTGAAAAAAACGACTTACATATTTTAACCATGCTTAACCTTTAGGCCGGTAAGTTTATTTAGAAAACGCAGTATGTACGCTAACGAGGTCGGAGCCGTCGAGTAACCAAAACGAATGGGTTAACAATACGTAACTCTAGAATTAAAGGATATAAACGAGAAAATAACGTTTGACAACCTTTAAAAGTTTTAATAACTATATCAAAATTGTCGCTCTGGAGCAATAACTGCTGAGTGATCTACTCAATTTGTTGAACCAAACACTTACGTATTTTAGCATCCTTAACCTTTAGATCGGTAAGCAAATTAAAAAAAACGCATTATGTAAGCTAACGAGGACGAGCCGTCGAGCAACCAAACAAATTGGTTAAAAAATTCTATTATTTTATCAGATTTAACTCTAGATTAAAGGATATAAACGAGAAACAACGTCTGACAACCTTTAAAAGTTTTATAATATCATCGCTCTGAAAAACCACTGCTGCCTGATCTACTCAAATTGTTGAAAAAAACGACTTACATATTTTAACCATGCTTAACCTTTAGTCCGGTAAGTTTATTTAGAAAAACGCAATATGTAAGCTACACGAGGACGGAGCGGTCGAGTAACCAAAACGAATGGTTAAACAATACGTAACTCCAGAATTAGAGGATATAACGAGAAAAAATGTTTGACAACCTTTAAAAAGTTGTAATAACTATCGTCGCTCTGAAGCAACATCTGCTGAGTGATCAAATCAAATTTGTTGAAAAAACGACTTACATATTTTAACCATGCTTAACCTTTAGGCCGTAAGTTTATTTAGAAAAACGCAATATGTAGGCTACATGAGGACGGAGCGGTCGAGTAACCAAAACGAATGGGTTTAAACAATACGTAACTCCAGAATTAAAGGATATAAAACGAGAAACAACGTTTGACAACCTTTAAAAATTTTAATAACTATCTCAAAAATTGTCGCTCTGAAGCAACAACTGCTGAGTGATCTAATCAAATTCGTTGAACAAATCGACTTACGTATTTTAGCATGCTTACCTTAAGATCGGTAAGCAATTAAAACAAGTAAGAACGGGACTGTCTTCGGCTGTGCCGAAGACTCATACCTTTCATGAATGGGCTT
Source organism: Eurosta solidaginis (assembly GCA_029619165.1). Taxonomy (NCBI): domain Eukaryota; kingdom Metazoa; phylum Arthropoda; class Insecta; order Diptera; family Tephritidae; genus Eurosta; species Eurosta solidaginis. The sequence goes on from JARSSU010033643.1 coordinate 23,644, forward strand.
GAACAATAATCTTATCCCTTTCGCAATCTCCGAATAATCGGATGTATAAGATAAGAATATATAGTGAACAGATCTACATACCTTAACGATTTTTAAGATAAATATAAAATGAACAAGTAAGAACGGGACTGTCTTCGGCTGTGCCGAAACTTCATACCTTTCATGATGGGGCTGAACAATAATCTTATCCCGTTCGTAATCTCCGAATAATCGGATGTATAAGATAAGAAATATATAGTGAACAATCTACATACCTTAACGACTTTAAGATAAATATAAAATAAAAACAGGTAGGTACTTTGTGTAAGGATGCAAAGTTTCAGGTTTTTTGTGGTCTGCGTGTAAAACTATGACTACGAATCACGTATTTCTTTGACGTAAACGTCACATTTGATGAAATTTGATGAATTTTGAAGCTTGTAGCCGTAAAAAGGGGGCAAAATTAGAGTTTTATATGGGTATATAAAATATATACGCACCGATCTCTATGATTTTTTCAGACAACTATATATGCTATATACGTAAGCATATGGTGAAATTTGAAGCGTCTAGCTGTTAAAAGGGGCAGAAATTGCGCAAAGTTTCTTAACTGAACAATCGGTTGTATGAGATATATACTATATATACCACGGATCACAATGATTTTTTCAGACAACAATATATAATTAATTTCCTTATTAACGGCCACCGTGGTGTGATGGTAGCTGTGCTCCGCCTACCACACCGTATGCCCTGGTTCGCACCCCGGGCAAGCAACATCAGAATTTTAGAATAAGGTTTTTAAATTAGAAGAAATTTTTCTAAGTGGGGTCGCCCCTCGGCAGTGTTTGGCAGCGCTCCGGGTGTATTTCTGCCATGAAATCTCTCAGTGAAAACTCATCTGCCTTGCAGATGCCGTTTCGAGTCGGCATAAAACATGTAGGTCCCGTCCGGCCAATTTGTAGGGAAAATCAGAGGAGCACGACGCAAGTTGGAAGAGAAGCTCGGCCTAGATCTCTTCGGAGGTTATCGCGCCTTACATTTATTTTTTTTAACTCTAGATTAAAGGATATAAACAGAAAAAACGTTTGACATCCTTTAAAAACTTTTAATAACTATATCAAAATTATCGTTCTAAATCCAACAACTGTTGAGTTATCTACTCTAATTTGTTGAACGAACCGATATAAGTATTTTAACCTTGCTGCGGTCGAATAACCAAACGAATGGGGTTAAAAAATACGTACGCATTTTTTATCATATTTAACTCTAATATTAAAGGATATAAACGAGAGACACGTTTGACAACATTTAAAAGTTTTAATAACTATCTCAAAATTGTCGCTCTGAAGCAACCAACTGCTGAGTGATCTACTCAAATTTGTTGAACAAAATGACTTACGTATTCTAGCATGCTTAACCTTTAGATCGGTAGCAATTAAAAAACGCATATGTAAGCTAACGAAGACGGAGCCGTCGAGTAACCAAACAATTGGTTAAAAAAAGGACGTGTGTGCACTCGGGCTGCCACGGTAAAGCTATTGCATATTATCAACTTATGCAATTATAATATTTATGCAACATTTTGTTTTCTTTGCTATTATTCAGTTTTGTCTTTGATATTAATTCAGGTTACACTTTTTAAGCGTGCTGACCGATAGAAACAAATTTTTTACTTTTATTGAATAAATCTAGTATGCAGATCATCTGCCATCTGGCGGTTACCAGTGCCATCTACAGCGCAGTAGTGAAGATAAATGTACCCCAAAACACAACCAATATTCGCATAAATAAATCCAATTTTATGTAATCAGCCTGTTACTAACACCGAAACTTTTGCTGTTATTAACAGATGTTATTCCATGATTTTATTTACGTATATCAGTTACGGTTTTTTTTCATTCAGTCCCACGCTCAAAGCCCGCGATAAAATCTATGCAATAGCTTAATATCAAAGGGAGCAACTATGTACGTAATTACTGTACTAAGTTCAACAGCAACAAAGCAATTATGTCCAGCGCGTGTGTGGGTGTGTTGGTGTGCATCATCTAGCGTGCAGGTCATCTGCCATCTGACGGTTACCAGTGCAATCTACAGCGCAGTAGTGAAGATAAATGTACACTAAGACAACAACCAATATTCCCATAAATAGATCCAATTTTATGTAATCAGCCTGTTGCTAACACCGAAACTTTTTCGAACCTTTTCGAACCTTTTTTGACAAATATCCGTTACGGTTTTTTTTGGTTTAGTCGCCAAGCCCGCGATAAATCTATGCAATAGCTTAAAATTCGTACGTGGGTATTTATCAGATTTAACTCTAGAATTAAAGATATAAAACGAGAAACAACGTTTGACACCCTTTAAAACTTTTAATCAAAGATTATTGTTCTGAAGCCAACAACTGCTGAGTGATCTACTCAATTGGTTGAACGACAACGACCTAAGTATTTTAACAATGCTTAACCTTTAGGCCGGTAAGTTATTTAGAAAAACGCAATATGTAGGCTACACGAGGACGGAGCGGTCGAGTAACCAAAACGAATGGGTTAAAAAAATTCGTACGCAGTTTTTATCATATTTAGCTCTAATATTAAAGGATATAAACGAGAAACAACGTTTGAAACACTTTAAAACTATTAATACTATATCAAAAATTATTGTTCTGAAGCCAGCAACTGCTGAGTGATCTACTCAATTTGTTGAGAAACGACTTTAGTATTTTAACCATGCTTAACCTTTAGGCCGGTAGTTTATTTAGAAAAACGCAATTGTAAGCTACACAAGGACGCAGCGGTCGAGTAACAAAACGAATGGGTTAAACAAATTTCGTACCCGTTTTTATCGTATTTAACTCTAGAATTAAAGTATATAAACGAGAAACAACGGTTGGCAACCTTTAAAAGTTTATAACTATGTCAAAATTATTGTTCTGAAGCCAGCAACTGCTGAGTGATCTACTCAAATTTGGTGACCAAAACGACTTACGTCTTTTAAGCATGCTTAACCTTTAGGCCGGTACGTTCTATTAAAAAACGCAATATGTAGGCTACACGAGGACGAAGCTGTCGAGTAACCAAAACGAATGGCTTAAACAATTCGTACGCGATTTTTATCATATTTAACCCTACAATTAAAGGATATAAAACGAGAAAAACGTTTTGACAACCTTTAAAAAGTTTTAATAACCATCTCAAAAATTGTCACTCTGAAGAAACAGCTGCTGAGTGATCTACTCAATTTGTTGAACAAAACGACTTACGTACTTTAACCATGCTTAACCTTTAGCATAAAAGTTTATTAAGAAAACGCAATATGTAAGCTACGCGGACGAGCCGTCGAGTAACCAAACAATGGGTTAAAAAATTCGTACGAGGTATTTATCAGATTTAACTCTAGAATTAAAGGATATAGAAACGACGAACAACGTTTGAAACACTTTAAAAACTTTAATAACTATATCAGAAATTATTGTTCTGAAGCCAACACTGCTGTGTGATCTACTCAAATTTGTGAAGAAAACAACTAATATTTTAACCATGCTTATCCTTTAGGTCGGTTAAGTTTTATTTAGAATAACGCATAATGTAGCTACACAGGGACGGAGCGGTTTTTATAATAATTAACTCTAGAATTAAAGGATATAATACGAGAACAACGTTTGACACCTTAAAAGTTTTATTAACTATATCAAAAATTGTAGCTCTGAAGCACACAACTGCTGAGTGATCTACTCAAATGTTGTTGAAATAAACGACTTACATATTTTAACCATGCTTAACCTTTAGGCCGATAAGTTTATTGGAAAACACGCAATATGTAGCTAACACGAGACGGAGCGTCGAGTAACCAAAACGAATGGGTTAAACAATACGTAACTCTAGATTAAAGGATATAAACGAGAACACGTTTGACAACCTATAACAGTTTTAATAACTATCTCAAAATTGCCGCTCTAAGCAAATAACTGCTGAGTGACTACCAAATTTAATGAACAAATCGACTTACGTATTTTAAACCATTCTTAACCTTTAGATCGGTAAGCAAATTAAAAAAAAACGCAATATGTAAGCTAACGAGGACGCAGCCGTCGAGTAACCAAACAATTGGTTAAAAAAATTCGTACGAGGTATTTATCAGATTTAACTCTAGAATTAAGGATATAAACGAGAAACAACGTTTGACAACCTTTAACAAGTTTATAAACTATATCAAAAATTGCAGCTCTAAAGCAAATAACTGCTGAGTGATCTACTAAATTTTTTGAACAAAACGACTTACGTATTTTAAGCATGCTTAACCTTTAGGCCGGTAAGTTTATTTAGAAACACGCAATATGTAGGCTACACAAGGACGGAGCGGTCGAGTAACCTAACGAATGGGTTAAACAAATTCGTACGCGGTTTTATCATATTTAACTCTAGAATTAAAGGATATAAAACGAGAAACAAACGTTTGACAAATTTGAAAAGTTTTATTAACTATATCAATAAATTGTAGCTCTGAAGCAAGCAACTGCTGAGTGATCTACTCAAATTTGTTGAACAAAACGACTTACTATTTTAAGCATGCTTAACCTTTAGGCCGGTAAGTTTATTTAGAAAACGCAATATGTAGGCTACACGAGGACGAGCAGTCCGAGTAACCACAACGAATGGGTTAAACAAATTCGTACGCGGTTTTATCGTATTTAAACTCTAGAGTTTAAGGATATAAACGAGAAACAACGTTTGAAACACTTTAAAAACTTTTAATAACTATATCAGAAAATATTGTCTCTGAAGCAACAACTGCTGTGTGATCTACTCAAATTTGTTGAAGAAAACAAAATAAGTATTTTAACCATGCTTATCCTTTAGGTCGGTAAGTTTTTTAGAATAAACTCATAATGTAGGCTACACAGGGACGGAGCGGTCGAGTAACAAAACTAATGGGTTAAACAAATCGTACGCGGTTTTATCGTATTTAACTTAGAATAAAGGATATAAAACGAGAAACAACGTTTGACAACCTTTAAAAAGTTTTAATACTATGTCAAAAATTATTATTCTGAAGCCAACAACTGCTGAGTGATCTACTCAAATATGTTAAACGAAACGACTGAGTTTTTAACTATGCTTAATCCTTAGGCCGGTAAGTTATTTAGAAATGAAATATGTAGGATAAAGAGACCGGAGCGGCGAAGTAACTAAAATGAATGGTTAAACAAATCGTACGCGGTTTTATCATATTTAACTCTAGAATTAAGGATATAAACGAGAAACAACGTTGATAACTTTAAAAGGTTTTATTAACTATACCAAAAATGTAGCCCTGAAGCAAACAACTGCTGAGTGATCTACTCAAATTTATTGGACAAAACGACTTACGTATTTTAAGTATGCTTAACCTTTAGGCCGGTAGTTTATTTAGAAAAGCAATATGTAGGCTACACAAGGACGGAGCAGTCCGAGTAACCAAAACGAATGGGGTAAACAAATTCGTACGCGGTTTTTATCTTATTTAACTCTACAATTAAAGGATATAAAACGAGAAAAAACGTTGACAACCTAAAAGTTTTAATAACTATCTCAAAAATTGTTGCTCTGAAGCAAACAGCTGCTGAGTGATCTACTCAAATTTGTTGAACAAACCGACTTACGTACTTTAACCATGCCAACCTTTAGGCCGGAAACTTATTTAGAAAAACGCAATATGTAGGCTACACGAGGACGAAGCGGGTAGAGTAACCAAACACGAATGGGTTAAAAAATTCGTACGCGGTTTTTATAATAATTTTAACTCTAGAATTAAAAAAAAGGATATAATACGAGAAAACAAACGTTTGACATCCTTTAAAAACTTTTAATCAAAGATTATTGTTCTGAAGTAACACTGCTGAGTGATCTACTCAAAATTGTTGAACGAAAGGACCTAAGTATTTTAACATGCTTAACCTTTAGCGGAAGTTTATTTAGAAAAACGCAATTGTAGGCTACACGAGACGGAGCGGTGGAGTAACAAACGAATGGGTTAAAAAAAAATTACGCAGTTTTTATTCATATTTAGCTCTAATATTAAAGGATATAAAACGAGAAAAAAACGTTTGAAACACTTTAAAAACTTTTATAACTATATCAAAAATTATTGTTCTGAAGCCAACAACTGCTGGTGATCTACTCAAATTTGTTTGAAGAAAAACAAACTAAGTATTTTAACCATGCTTATCCTTTAGGTCGGTAAGTTATTTAGAATAACTCTAATGTAGGCTACACAGGGACGGAGCGGTCGAGTAACCAAAAACTAATGGGTTAAACAAATTCGTACGCGGTTTTTATCGTATTTAACTCTAGAATTAAAGGATATAAAACGAGAAACAACGGTTGACAACCTTAAAAGTTTTAATAACTATGTCAAAAATTATTATTCTGAACACAACAACTGCTGATCTACTCAAATATGTTGAACGAAACGACTTAAGTTTAACCATTAACATTAAAACGAATGGGTAAACAAATTCGTACGCGCTTTTATCATATTTAGCTCTAGAATAAAGGATATAAAACGAGAAACAAGGTTTAACAACTTTAAAAGTTTTATTAACTACATCAAAATTGTAGCTCTGAAGAAAACAACTGCTGAGTGTCTACTCAAATTGATGACCAAAAAGACTTACGTCTTTAAGCCATGCTTAAGCTTAGGCCGTTAAGTTTATTTAGAAAAACGCAATTGTAGGCTACCGAGGCGGAGCAATCGAGTAAACCAAAAACGAATGCTAAACAAATTCGTACGCCGTTTTGTCATATTTAACTCTACAATTAAAGGATATAAAACGAGAAAACGTTTGACAACTTTTAAAAAGTTTAATAGCCATCTCAAAAATTGTCGCTCTGAAGAAAACAGCTGCTGAGTGATCTACTCAAATTTGTGAACAAAACGACTACGTACTTTACCAGCTTAACCTTTAGGCCGGAAAATTTTATTTAGAAAAAAACGCAATATGTAAGCTAACGAGGACGGAGGCCGTGGAGTAACCAAAACAAATGTGTTAAAAAATTCGTACACGGTGTTTATATAATTTAACTCTAGAATTAGGAAATAGTACGAGACAACGTTTGACATCCTTAAAAGTTTTATAACTATCGCAGAATTGTCGCTCTGAAGCAAACAAACTGCTGAGCGATCTACTAGATTTGTTGAAAAAACGACTTACATATTTTAACCATTGGCTTAACCTTTAGGCCGGAAAGTTTATTTAGAAAAAACGCAATATGTAAACTAAACGAGGACGGAGGCGTCGAGTAACCAAAACGAATGGGTAACAAATTCGTACGCGGTTTTATCATATTTAACTCTTAACTTTAGGCCGGTAAGTTTATTTTAGAAAAACGCAATATGAAGGCTACACGAGGACGGAGCGTCGAGTAACTAAAACGAATGGGTTAAAACAAATTCGTACGCGTTTTATCATATTTAGCTCTAGAATAAAGGATATAAAACGAGAAACAACGTTAACACCTTTAAAAAGTTTTATTAATACATCAAAAATTGTAGCTCTGAAGAAAACAAAATGCTGAGTGATCTACTCAAATTTGATGACCAAAACGACTTACCTCTTTTAAGCATGCTTAGCTTTAGGCCGTTAAGTTATTAGAAAAACGCAATTGTAGCTACACGTAAGCTAACGAGGACGGAGCGTCGAGTACCAAAACAAATTGGTAAAAAAAAGACGTGTGGCACTCGGGGCTGCCACGGTAAAGCTATTGCATATTATCAACTTATGCAAATTATAATATTTAGCCAACATTTTGTTTTCTTTGATATTAATTCAAGTTTTGTCTTTGATATTAATTCAAGTTACACTTTTAAGCGTGGTGACCGATAAGAAAACAAATTTTTTTACTTTTATTGAATAAATCTAGTATGGAGGTCATCTGCCATCTGCGGTTACCAGTGCCATCTACCGCCAGTAGTGAAGATAAAATGTACCCCAAAAAAATACAACCAATATTCGCATAAATAAATCCAATTTATGTAATCAGCTGTTGCTAACACCGAAACTTTGCTGTTATTAACAGATGTTATTCCAGATTTTATGTCACATATACAGTTACGGTTTTTTTTGATTCAGTCCCACGCTCAAAGCCGCGATAAAATCTATGCAATAGCTTAAATCAAAGGGAGCAACTATGTACGTAATTACTGTACTAAGTTCAACAGCAACAAAGGCAATTATGTACAGCGTGTGTGTGTTGGTGTGCATCATCTAGCGTGCAGGCACCTGCCATATCCTGCGCGGTTACCAGTGCATTACAGACGCAGGGTGAAGATAAATGTACACTAAAGACAACAACCAATATTCGCATAAATAGATCCAATTTTATGTAATCAGGCCTGTTGCAACACCGAAACTTTTTCGACGCTTTTCGAACCTTTTTTGACAAATATCCGTTACGGTTTTTTTGATTTAGTCGCAGCCCGCGATAAAATTATGCAATAGCTTAAATTCGTACGCG